>KZ309162.1:164048-189965 GCA_000376725.2 Ladona fulva | reverse complement strand
GCGAAAGGACATAAAAAAACCGCACACCTTGTCGGAGCAACGGGCGCGAATTTAAATTCCAATTTGGATGCAGCGTCCCTCGCTCTTCACTTCCAAGCCGCATTCACACCAAATCCGGGACCCCAGCTGCCTCCCAAACCCTCTGCATCCACGGAGGAGGCATCTGAGCCCATGGCTGTGGTGCAGCCAACAGACGTGGAATTGCCGCTCCGCCGCCTGCGCCTCCGGAAATCACCAGGTCCGGACAGGATTAAGAATGAAGCTCTTCGCCGACTTCCAAAAGTCGCAATAATTTGGATTGCGGCGATTGTCAACGCGATAATCGCAGTCGGCCACCTCCCTACAACCTGGAAGAGAGCTAAAATCATCCCGATCCTGAAAAACTGAAAACCATCGTCCGCAGCAGCAAACTTTCCCCCCATTTCCTTGCTCGATGTACTCGGAAAATTGGTGGAGAAAGTATTGCTGCCCTTCATCTTGAGGACGATTGACGAGAAGGAACTCCTACCACCGGAGCAGTATGGCTTTCGCCGCAAACACGCAACATCGCATCAGATCGCGCGTGTTCTGCAGTTCATCACCAGGCAGTTTAACATCAAATGCCATGTTGCGGCGGCGTTCTTTGATATCTCAAAGGCATTCGACCGCACATGGCATAAAGGCCTTCTCTTCAGGCTCCGCAGGTGGGAATTCCCGTCGTGGCAGCTGGCAGTCATTCCATCATATCTAAGCAACCGCTCCTTTTTTGTGGACTTCTGCAGCTTTACATCAGATCTCCATCTGATTAAGGCTCTCATCCCGCAAGGAAGCATATGTGGTCTGATGTTATTCAACCTGTTCTGCGCCTACATCCCAAGGGCTTTCTGCAACAATGTCATCCCTACATTCTATAGAGATGACGCCACGCTTCTCGCTCGCTCAAAGCACCGCCGCCTTGCGGTTTCGTATCTCCAAAGGGAGATTTATCTCCTAGAAGGATGGTATGAGCAATGGCGGTTGGGGCTGAACGGAGCAAAGACGCAAACCATCGTCTTTAGCCTGGGATGTCCTTCAAAGACACCGGATCCTGTCATCGTTGGAACGGAGGCGATCCCTTGGAAGCGCTCCATCACCTACCTGGGGATCGTGCTGGACCACAGAATTAATCTTCGGTCGCATGCCCGATTCCTAGCGACCAGAGCAAAGGACCGTCAGCATACTCTTCGGCCGGTCCTCTGTTCACGGCACCTCACCATGTCTACAAAGATGCTGCTCTACCAGAGCATCATCAGGAGCGGAATGACATATGCCTCTCCTTCGTGGAGCGGCATCATGTCAGCTGCAGGATGGGGAATCCTTCTTCGCTGCGAGCGATCATGTCTATACATGGCGCTTAACCTCGGGTTATGGATCCACAGAGATGTGGTGCATTACCTCTGCGGCATCCCCAACAAAGAGGATGTCTTCCAGAAGAGAGCGGTAACATTCTACCAGCGGCTCGCTGAAAAGGAATCGGAGCATCTCCGAGTACTCGCAGAAGACTCAGCGATGCCCTGGGACTTTTTCAGGTGCCCCATCTCAGCAATGGCAACATCTAAATCCTTTCCATCCAAAGGAGCACACGGTCGCTGCCATGGAGCAGGGACCTGAGGGCATATCAGGTTTTCCCATGCAGCGGGAGCGAAACGGCATGGCCCTACCAAGGGCCGTTTTTTCGACATGGACAGCACTAACAGCGGATGGCCATGAAAAGGGCCGCATTGCAAATCGGGGGCGAACTCGCCAGAAGTTGACAGGAAAAGAGACACCACCTATGCCGAAGGAGACCTGTTTCGGTGAAACGGCAGCAGGGAGGACTAAACATTTTAATTTACTGCAAAGGACGTTGTAGTCAGGGGAATCTTCTTCCTCTTCACATCGCCTAAATCTCTTCCTACTCCTCACATGGTATTCCTGCACCTTTTCAAAGACAGTTAATAGACTTAGAGCAACCACTACCCATCCTAACTATCATACCTCCCTGTTTATCCCTACTCCCCTTTCCCTTGCCTTTTTGACCCAGCAGCAATGCAGCCTAAATGCAAGCTGCGACTCGATTATTGTCTGACTGACTATATAAACTTTGAAATCAAAAAATCCAGCTCTGAGCTTTCGAGTAAAGAGGATCGAATGAAGAGCAGCGAAGCACCTCATCGGCAACCGCTGGTAACAGCGAGGAGGAATCGTCCTATGCATTGTCTGGAGACCTCCAACGACTTTCTTTGTCTGTTTCTGGTATCCGCTGTCTTTTGGCTCCTAACCGAGCCACTTCTTTCTTTTTCAGGTTTAAAGATTGTGTTTTTCTCACTACCCTGTTTTATTTTGTTTCTTGTGTTGCTATTGCTTTCTACCCTTCTCCTTTCCTTTTTATTTAAGAGAATTTTATTTGTCATATTTTTAACTATGAGCCATTCTAACCTCCCAACTGTATTAAACCAAAGGGATGGCCGTAGAAAGGACCCAAGAGTCGTCCATCAAAGGTCCCTAAGTTTAGGTTGCGTGACCGCGGAACGCGAACTAGCAGAACTCATTTTTCTTGGAAGCGCGACAGCGACTCGCGCAACTGCGGATCGCATGATTCCCCAAAGCGCGACCGCGGATCGCGTGACTACGGATCGCGTGTCCGAAGAAGCGCTCATATTCTTGAATAAAATGATAAAGAGTGCTACTAGTAAAGAGAAAACTAAAGAGGTAACTATAGATAATAACCCTCGAAATTCAATGGATGTTTCCGCGTCCTTTGCAGCCTCTAATGGCAACCCTTATGGCAGCGCCGGTGCTGTTTCCCCCGCGATAGTAGAAATTAATGGTAATCAGGCAATAGCAAATAATTCCAAATTCTTTGTTCCCGCGAGCAACAGTCCTACTGACAACAATTTCAAGTCACCTGACCAAGCAGCTAGGAGTTCATTTAAAAAAGCATCCGCACCCATAGAGCCAGATAAAAAAAGAAAAATGGAAAGAATGGCACTGCTAAATCGGTAAATCCTGCCTTATGCAATGATAATCCTAACATGCCGGTCAACTCAATAAAAATTGGGCATTTCGGGAGCGAGATCAGCGGGAGATCACTAGATTACTCCGGTGGTCGTGCAACAGTTAAGGGAAATGGCAAGAAGTCAACCTCCACCTCCTCTTCCATAACTAAGGTTCCGAATGCAAATGCACCCGGCAATAAAGAGGCTGCCGAAATTAGGCATATTAATCGCCCGTCAAACCCGGAGTGCCCCAGCGTCTCGGCATAGGCTGCGGCTGCCAACAAAGGGAGTTTGCCGCACCCGACCCCGCCTACACAGGGCGGAAGGGTGACGCAAAATAATTCCGCAAACGCAAGACAGCTCCCAGCAGAAACAGCTGCGGCAGTGAGTATGGAAGCTGGGCAGAACCTACCCAGTTCGAGCAATTGGGGCCCAGTGGTTTTAGATGAGGCTAATATTTTATCTCCTGCTACGCCGCTTGCAACTCCATCCATAACAGACCGAAGGGAGCTGCAAGAGTGGCAATTAATCTAGACAGGCAAGAGGAAATGTGCGAATACTTTCCCACCTTCTGCGACTCCTGCGACCACTAGGAATAGGTTCGACCCGCTCCTGGTCTCGAGCCCGGCTCGCCAACATGATAATAGTTCGGAAGAGATTGAAATAATTTCTCAAAATAACACCGTCAAAAGGGAAAAATCCCACCGATATATCTCGAAAACGCAACTGGACTGCGTTTTTTGGAATATTTGCAGCGTTTGTACTCTGTGTCCAGTCGCACAATGCGTGGGCGGCACAATCACCATTAAATGTAGCTCTGCAGAAGACTTTTTAAAAGTAAAGGACATTTTAATCAAGGACAATATAAATTTTTATAATTTCAGACTTACTACAGAGAAAAAACAAAATTTTATCGTTAGGGATCTCCCTAATTTAATTACGCCCGACGAAGTGACAGAGTCGCTTGCAGAACAGGGATTTTCAAATATCAGAGTAACACAATTAAAGACAACGCGTCCCACTAAATCAGAAATCGAAAACGGGGTCAAATCTGTTCCGTTAAGACCGCTACCACAAGTTCAGGTAGAAATAGGTGAAGTGGAAATAGCAGAAAAATTCCTTACAACTCGACACATTTGCGGATTCAAAATTAGGACCAAGAAGTTCAAACCGCCTCGCGGTCCCCCTCAATGCCACCGTTGTCAACAGTTTGGTCATTTTGACAAAGCGTGCAATATGCTACCGAAATGTGTAAAATGTGGTGCCAATCACTTTTCAAAGGACTGTCAAAAGCCAATTTCCGAGCCTACAATATGTGCTAATTGTGACGGGAAACATCCAGCAAGTTGCTCCAAGTATCAAAGCCTAAAAGGGAAACTAAAACTACTCAGAGAAAAGGCAAGACTAAAATTTTATCCCAATTACCACCCCTTGGAACGCCCAGAATATAACAAAGTAAACTTTCCCGCAATCACAAATGAAATCTTTTACGCACAAGCAGCCACGAATTCGATACCGCCAAATTACATACCCCCGAATTCAGATATTGAAGCCCTTAAGGCTGAACTTTCTGAAATGGGTTTTGAACTAGTAAGTCTAATGCCAATGTTTACTTCACGACCCACTAAAGCTGATGTAGCTGAAGGCAAAACAACTGTAGAGAGGCATCCTATCCCAGTTTTAAAGGCAACTCTGACTCCACTAAATGATACTGATAAATTTAAGACCATCACTTCTGTTGTAGGTTTAAATATTGAGGTAAAACATTACATTAAACCAATAGCTCCCCCTCAATGTTATAATTGTTTCGCATTTGGCCATACTAAAAATTATTGTAAACTTTCACCTAACTGTTCCCGCTGTGGTGGCCCCCACCCAATTCAAACTTGCCCTCATCACAACCTTTCTACTCCCAAATGTGCTAATTGTAGTGGAGACCACACTGCTACATACAAAGGCTGCCTGAAGTTTAAAGAGCTGAGGTCTTCAATCCTCCAAAAAGTGCATACCAACGGTAAAAAAGCTGGGACAGCAACCAATACCTCTCCTAACCCTCCGAGTAAGGGAATCCTTAAAACAGACATATTCAAAATTGCCAGTAATTTTCAAACACTCCCACCATTAAGGTGGTGATCTAAATGCAAAACGCAAAGATTGGGGCTGTAGGAGCGAAAACAAAGCCGGTTAGCAACTCTTTAGCTAGACAACTGAATTGCGCTTTCAAATCCACGTGCCAGAGGAACCTACATATTTAATCCAGAGCTTCCCTAATCGCAATGATATTTTAGATTATTTTTTAACCACATTTCAGACGAAGCAATTTGTTTGCGAAGTTTTTCTTGCCCTAGCCTCCGACCATCTTCCGGTCATAACTCTTATTTCTTTTAATTGTTTTGACTCTTTTTTTAACTCCTGGATTCCTGACTGGTATAAATTACGATCACGAAATTAAGTAAATCGATTCTTCATGCATACCAGAAATGCTCCAAAGCCAAAAAGAGACTCCCTCTACCGTCATGCAAATCTACCCGCAGACATTTTAAATAACATAGCGTGCAGAAACAGTACTAGAAAAGTCTATCAGAAGTAGTAGTAATTTTTGAAGGTGCCTAAGGTCATTTTGCCCCTTCTCAGTATCCTAGGTGTTAGCAATTATTAAGTTTATACCTTATTTGTCCAATGAAGAGGAGAGCAAAATTATCTTCTTAGTCATGTAGTGTTCTCACATTTTTTGGAAGAGTTTCTTTCATAAAGGATATGATTTTGTTCATTTTGTTGTGGTCATCAGCAAGAATGTCTTTCAGGGTTCCTGTCTCCAAGTATTTTCTACGTTGGCTGGTTTAAATCTGGCAGTCGGTAAGGATGTGTTTTGTAGTGAGAGGAGAGTTGCAATTATTACATATGGGAGGTATTCAAGGAGTAGTAAAGAGGTAGGAGTGTGTTAATGCACAGTGTCCAATCCTTAATCGACTTATCACTATTTCTTCCCTTCTGCGATTTCTGATGGAGGAGATCCAGGGTTTTTGTGTGCTTCTTAATTGCATGTAGCTTGTTCCCTGTTATTGAGGACCAGCGCTCTTCCCAGTCTTTGTGGGCAATACTTTTGAAAACGTATTTTAGGTCTCTTGAGGCTACTGCGTCATATTCTATGATAGGTTTCTTTGTAGGATCTTTTGCTGCCTTATCTGCTTCCTCATTTCCTGCTATGTTTACATGACCAGGAACCCAGATAAATTTTACTTGGACTCCACTTTCATTTAGACTGTATAAGAGATATTGGATCTCCTGTACAACCAGGTGTGTGGGTTTGTAGCAAATGATGGCTTTAAGTGCACTCATTGAGTCGGAGCAGTTAAGGACAGGTAGTTCATGTTTCAGGGAGAATTCTAAAGCTAATTTCATGGCCATTAACTCTGCTGTAAATACACTACACATTGGATGTAGCTTAGTCCCGTGTGAACGATCTGGGCCAACACATGCGCTTGCACAGCCTGCTTCCGATTTTGAGCCGTCTGTATAAATAGTTCTGAAGCCTCGGAATTCTGATAGGCTTGATAAAAAGTTAGCCCATAGTTCTTCTGGGAGAGTAGTGACCTTAGGTCTACCACCTAGTCTAAATGAGACATCAGGCATAGGGAGTTTCCACGGTGGTTTGCTGGATGTCAATGTGTGCATGATTTTGGGAAGCATTATGTCATTGTTTTCTAAAAACTTGTGGACTCATACAGCTAGTGGCTGTATTGAACGAGGTCTTTTATTAAAAACATTTAATAAATCACTATTAAAAACAGATTTAAAACTTGGGTGAGTAGGTAAAGATAAAATCTTGCTGACGTAATTACACATCAGGGTATTTCTTCTGGTCTCCAATGGCACTTCTCCGGCGTCGCTGTAGATGCTAACTACAGGGCTAGTCCGGAAAGCGCCTGTTGCCAGTCGAAGGCCTGTATTATGCAAGGTTGTCAGCGGTCGTAGGTAGGAAGGTCTTGTCGCACCATAGATAAAGCACCCGTAGTCCAGTTTTGATCGAATTAATGCTCTATAAAGAAGTAGCATTGATGTTCGGTCTGCACCCCAGGATTTGTTTGAAATTATTTTCAGAATGTTCATGCCAGAATGTGTTTTTGTCTTTAGGTGGTTTATGTGCATTTTCCAGCTGAGTCGCCTATCCAGGTGCATGCCGAGGAAGCGGACAGATTCGGTGGGTTTCAAGGTGTGTTCACCTAGCTTGAGTGTTGGCTTTGGGAATGTTCCTCGCCGTCTGTGAAAATGCAGGTAGCAAGTTTTCTCCTGGGAAAATTGAAATCCATTATTTACCGACCACCTCCATAGTCTATTGAGCGTAAGCTGTAGCTGGCGCTCTGCCGTGGAGAGATTGCGGGAACGACAGAATATTGCCAGGTCATCCACAAAGAGAGATGCTTCGACTGGTGGTAATATTGATGTCGTCACATCGTTTATGGCTATGGCAAATAGGGTTGTACTTAAAACAGAACCCTGTGGAATGCCGTTTTCTTGATAAAATACACTGGAATAACAGTTTCCCACCCTTACCTTAAAAATTCTGTCTTTTAAAAAGTTGTTTATAAAAACTAATAAGTTACCTTTAAAACCCCAGGAGTGCATTTTCTTTAAAATTTTAAAACGCCAAGTGGTGTCATAGGCCTTTTCTATATCGAAGAATATGCATATCACATGCTGACTGTAGATAAAAGCTAAAGTCTATCAGAAGACAGGAGACAAGATTTATCTCGATATATTCAAAAGTCTAAGAAGGACTGTCCAACAGCAAATTAAAGAATTTCGGAATTCTAAAATTAAGAATGAAGTGGACAATTTGGAAGGCACCGATCCCAATAACAGAAGGTTATGGAAATATGTGGCAAAATAAAAGGAAAATAACAGATACACTCTGCTGACAAAGTGCTGCAGATCCCGGGATACAACTGTAACTGGTTCGATAATATCAGAGCGATGGGAGGGGTATGCATACTAAACTCTAACAAGTTTAATGTTAGAAGTATTATACTACCTAAATTTAAGAATTTACAAGCAGCAGGTGCGGCGATCGTAAAAGGTGAGCTCGTCAATGGCTCGTAAATTAACTTCATCCCGATGTACAACTCCCTGAGTAAAAAACTTTTAAAAATAGACTTCTTTCGCTTAGCCAGGCAATTTTCTAACCCGCTTACAATTGTCGGAGGTGATGTAAATGCCAAAAATAAAGCCTGGGGCTGTAGAAAAACCAATCAAGGCGGCGATAAGCTTTTAAATTTCTTGACAGAGTTGAAATTCACATTGCATGCTCCTGATCAGCCGACTCATATCGTTTCAAACCGCCCAGGACGTAACAATATTTTGGATTACTTTATTACAACCTTTGAGACAAAACTATTCCCTTGTAAAGTATTCAACGACCTCGACTCCGACCATCTTCCAGTTATGCTACTTTTACCTTTCGATTTGGACGATGCTCTTTGTGGATCAAAAAGAATCTCAGATTGGAACGTCTTCTCTAATTATTAAAATGTGAATGTGCATCATCTTAGCGATTTTGACTCAAATAGGGACCCCTTAATTTCAATCGACGAAAAGATAAACAGCCTTAACAAATTAATCACTAACGCCTACATAAAATATTCTTGAGTTAAAAAATTGCTGCCACCAGGGCATATCAACCTTCCAGTTAATATATTACAAACAATTTCCACGAGAAATCGGGCGAGGAAGTTATATCAAAGAACCGGTAACGTGGGTTATGAAAGAGTTTATAAATTCTTGAGAAATGAAGTCCAAAGGGATATTAAAAGAATAAAAAATTTTAGATTTGAAAGGGAAATCGAAGAAATAAACTTGAGCGACAAATATAACAGAGAACTATGGAAATGCATTTCTAGAGCCAGAGGGAAAAAGCGGAAAGTAACTTCCCCTTTAGTATCCAAGTCAGGGGAAAACCTAATTAGCGATGTTGACAAATGCGAACATTTCGCAAAACATCTAAGCATAACCTTCACCTTGCATGCAGCCGACGAGGAGGTAAAGGAATGCAAAACCGTTTCGAAGAAATGGAGAGTTGATTTGAAACCGAAGGGCGACATTCAGACCGCCGCGATCGCAGCAATGAGTAAACAAGACTCAGCAGTTGAAAAATCAATACTCGAGAAAGTCGAGAGCGCATGCGCTTCGCTCAATTTCGCCCCGATGTCTCAGTCGGAACCTATATCGGTGGAAGAAGTAGCACAGGCTATAAAAATTCTTAAAAACAACAAGGCGCCCGGCCATGATGATATAACTGTAAAATAATCAAAGCACTCCCGCTTCCGATTGTGTCTTACATTACGAAAATATTTAATCAATGTTTATGTGTAGGTTACTTCCCTAAAATTTGGAAAAAGGCTAAAATAATAATGATCCCTAAACCTGGGAAAGACAGCAGGAGAACTGAGAACTATCGACCGATCAGACTTCTCCCAGTTATCGGAAAGGTATTCGAAAGAATAATTTTATCAAGAATAACCTCGTTTCTGGTATCCAAGGAATCTATCCCTGATTTCCTAGCTGGGTTTAGGGCTGGTCTCTCCACCGATCACCAAATCGCTAAGTTAGTCGAGGACATTACTGATGGTTTTAATAAAAGACAAGTGTCCTTAGCATGTTTTATTGATTTTGCGACGGCTTTTCACAAAGTTTGGCACAATGGATTGATTTTTGAAACTATCGCCGAAGGCTTCCCGATTTATCTCTCAAAGATTTTAGCTTCCTTTTTGAATGACAGAACTCTTTATACCAATTCTAACCTAGCGACCTCGGGAACTTTTAAAATAAACGCGAGAATTCCCCAAGGAAGTTTACTATCACCGACACTGTTCAACATTTATACTTCTGACATGCCTCGAAATGAGCACAGGAGTATTTATTTATTGCTGACGACACGACTATCTTAGCGAAGCATTATGCCCCCGATACCGCTAACAAAAGATTGCAAAGGCATCTACATGGCCTTAGAATATGGTGCAACGAATGGAAACAAAGTGAATCCAAGCAAGTGCGCCAGAGTTGTTTTCAGATGGACAACCAAGCACAAGGACACGTCTATGCTCCGCTGGGGTGAAATTATTTTAAATATGACGCAGGTGCAAACATTCTTAGGGGTGCATCTAGATGCCAAACTAACCTGGAGGGAGCATTTTAATATAACATTGACTAAAACTGAAGCTGCTGTTAACTCATTAAATTTTCTATTTTTTAACAAAAAAATTACAGCAAAAGTAAAATTGTTAGCATATAATGCATTAATCAGATCTACTCTAACTTATGCCTGCCCAGCTTGGTTACACACAAGCAAATACCTTTTAAATAAAATTGGCAAATTCGAAAAGCGGACGATTAAAAAGATTTTAGATATTCCTAGGCTCACCAGAACAAAGGACGTTTATGCTATGACGAATATGGAACCAATACTAACAGCGATGGAGAAAAGATTTGACGCTTTTAAGGAAAGGCTCCAAATGGTCCCTTCGAGACTTTTCAGGGAAATGTGGAAGGAACCACTGACAATCAAAAAGAAAATCCACAGGAGGCCCAGGAATGCCCTATCATAACTTTTAAACCAATGACGAAAGATCGATAATCTGAATCTTTTAGAATAAGACCGCGATTTTTATGAATAGAGTATAGTGAAACCNTGCATCTCTGATCGATAAATTTCTTTCAATTAAATATAATGTGGGTTCAAAATCAAAATTGAAAACCTCAAGCCACCTAAAGGGCCACCTCAGTGTTGCCAATGTCAACAGTACAGCCATGCCGACAAAGCTTGTTACATACCTGTGAAATGTGTCAAATGCAGACTTGATCATCATTCACGTGAGTGCAAAAAAACAATTTCAGACCCAGCCATTTGTGCAAACTACAAGTGCAGTCACCCTGCAAATGATAGTGTGTGCTCAGCATATCAAGTGCTGAAAAATAAGCTAATGATCTTAAAAGAAAAAGCGAGACTGAGATCAAACACCGATCTTTTGGTCCCAGCAAAGGTAAAGCTCGATACTGACATTTCAAACCTTCCACCACTTCAAAAAATATATTTTATGCTCAGGCCGCGTCCAGAGACCCAATCTCTGCAGAAATTGATAAAAAGAGACATTGTCTGGCTAGAAATTTTTCAGTTGCTAGTGAGTCAAACAGTAGTTTTCATGCCACCAGTACAAAAACAGTCAACCAGCGATTGGCACATAAAAATCATGGATCATGAACTTAGCCAAACTTCTAGTAGACAATAAGGTAACCGAAGCTAACTTTTTTAACTATGTTCTTGACTCAGCATAGGACTTTATTGAATGTTAATTCCCTCAAGATCCTTGAGTGGAATGCAAATGGTATTTACCGGAAGGTGGAAGAACTGGCCGCATTTCTTTTAAAACATAACATTGAAATTGAACTAATTGCAGAAAGGCACCTAACTGCAGAGAAGAAACTGCAATTTGCAGGATAAAATATTTCTAGAACAGATAATTCCAGGGCTATCGGGGGCATCTGTGTTATCGTATCCAAGAAATACAATGCCAGAGAAATCAAACTTCCGAAGCTTAAAAATCTCCAAGCAGCAAGAGTTTCGATTATAACAAACAATGGTCTTCTGATCAATTTTATTGCAGTCTCTGCACTCTCCAACAAAAATGTTACTCAAAACAGACATCTTTAGAATCGCAAGGAAATTTTCAAATACGATTACTATTCTTGTTGACAACCTTAACGCAACGAATGTTGCCTGGGGCTGCAAAAGAAATAACCCAAGTGGCAACAAACTATTAAACTAGCTGACAGAAATCAAATTTCAAGTACACGCTCCAGATAAGCCGACGCACATAGTTTTAAACGACCCTCGAAAGAACCATATCTTAGACTATTTTATAACAACCTTTCTGACTAGAATCCTCAACTGTCATGTGTTCAACGAATTAGACTCAGACCACCTTCCGGTTACAATGCTTTTACCTTTAGATATAGGCGATCTGGTATGTGGATCCAAGAGAATCCCAAACTGGGATCATTTTTTTCTTTATCTCAAAGAAAAAGCGCATCTACTCGCGGGTTTTGCAAGCGAATTTCTTTGCAATCGACAATCAAATCACGAAACTAAACAAGTTGATCTCGACAGCATATACTAAATGCTCGAGAATTAAGAAATGTTTACCAGCAGGGCATGTCCACCTTCCGCCCAATGTGTTACAAAATATCTCCGCGAGAGACCGCTCACGAAAATTATACCAATAAACCGGTAATGTAGGTTTTCTAACAGTTTACAAATTTCTTAGAAACAAAGTTAAAAAAGAAATTTCTCGTATCAAAAACTCCAAAATCGAGAGGAAAGTCGAGGAACTAAACGTAAACGACCATCACAACAAAGAACTCTGGAACTTCGTTGCCAGAGCAAGAGGGAAAAAACCTCAAATCAATTGCCCTTTGGTAACTGCATCTGGGGAACGTTTCGCCACAGACGCTGTCAAATGCGAATTTTTCGCAAAATATTTACAAAAACTTTCACCGGGCACACAGACAGCTGTGGTGTGAAAGAAAGGAAAAATGGCAGAGGGAAAGGGAGAGCGCTTTCGCAAACTAGGTGAGGTCAACGACCTTGTCCACAAGTTCCAAAAAATTGATTTTTTAAGAAGTTGAGAACACTTGCACATCGCTCAAATATGGGCCTATATCTGAACCAGCCCTAACATCGATGTACGAGGTCTCGAAAGCAATTAAACTCCTAAAAAACAATAAGGCCCCCGGGCATGACGACATAACCATAGAAATAATTAAGAACTTCCCTACAGCTATTATTGACTGTTTCGTCAATAGTTGCAACTCCTGTCTGAAGACCGGCTATTTCCCAGATGCATGGAAAATAGCCAAGATCGTCATGATACCTAAGCCTGGAAAAGATTGTGGAAATGCCAATAACTACAGGCCAATTAGTCTTCTAGCCATCATAGGAAAACTCTTCGAAAGGATCCTGCTGTCAAGAATGAATCTAGTCGTAGACTCCCAAGAAATTACTCCCTAGTTTCAGGCTGGATTTCGGCCAGGTCTCTCCACGACTCATCAGATCACTAAGGTTGCCGAAGACATCACCGATGGTTTTTACAAAAAACAAACGGCGGTAGCTTACTTCCTTGACTTCGCCTCTGCTTTTGACTATCTTATGGGAGTGGGACGTCTGCAGCCAGGTTCCGCTGGTGCTCTGACTGACGAGAGTGAAGGCGCTCGAAGAAAGCCTTTGCTTGCCGCTCGGCCGCTTCCGTCAATGTCTCTATGCCAGTGATGGCATAGAATACGTTGTTGCGATAGTTCCATCCTAGGAGAAGGATGCAGCATTGAATGCACTGCTTGACGACGCAGAGGATGCGGCAGGCAGCGGGGTAGATGATCCCACTCCATGCTGGTGAGGCGTAGAGGAGAATGGATCATATCGTCGCGACGTACAGGTGTAGGCGTATCTTCACAGGAATCCGAGGAGACGTTAGTAATGGGAGGAGGGTTCGCCATCTCACTCGTGCCTTTACTGCAGTCAGAATCATGTGAGGTTGAAAAGAAAGGCGTCGGTCGAGAAAGATGCCGAGGTACATTGCTTTTTGCTTCCATGCGATCTCCTCCGCCTCCACAATAATCGGGTCTGGGTCATCTCTCGGATTCTTCCTCGAAAAGATGATCGCCTGCGTTTTGCGAGCATTCACTCCCATCCTCCACTCGGAATACCAGTCGAGGAGGGAGTAAACGCCGCATTGGAGATACCTCGCCGCAAGGTTAATTCACGGAACCCTAGCAGAGTTTGGTATGCCACTACCAGTTATGTGGCATTGCACAGAATTTCAAGCACTGGTTGCTTTAAATTCTTCTTTGTCCTTGTTCCTCCATCCTACTTATTCGTCCCGCTCCAGGGTGCTATTTCCTGGGGCGTTTATTGATTGTCCATAGGTCTATCCCTAGAGAGGCGAATGGGCATTTGTGCATATCACTCTCCAGGTTTGGTTCATTATTGGCTATCTCAGCCACCATTCTGATGGCTGAGTGCCTGGTTTTCTGGAAGAACCTCTTGGCCCTACCTTGGAGATAGGTTGGGAGGTCTTCCATTGCAGCTTCCTTCATTATTGTTGTATTGAAGACATGCTTTTGCGGAATGTTGAGTCATCTCAGTAAGTCATTATTTTGCTCTGCATCCACAGATTTTGTTAGGGTTGAGCATGCAGAGCTCCACAGCGGCGCTGCATACAATGTGATTGGCCGAATGCAGGACTTGTAGACCTGGAGCCGCTTCTGAAGGGGGATTCCTGGGTTCCGCAGGATTCTGGAGAGGCCTGCGGTGGCCCCCTTCATCTTCCTCTTTATCTTTGGAATGTGGTGCTTCCAGGTCAGTCCAGCATCCCACACTACTCCCAAGTATGTGGCCCAGGGGATGGGATGGCCTTCCAGCTGTAGCTGCCGCTCTGGATCCAGTCTCTTGTGGGGCTAGAGGAGAAGCGCTCCTGTTTTGGAAGGATTCAGCTGAATCCTCCATTTCTTATAATAGCAACCCAGCTCATCTAGTGATCTCTGTAGATAGGTCACCTCCTGCTCCTTGCACCTGGATGAGGCGAAGATGGCAAGGTCATCTACATAAAAACCTATCTCCACTTGTCTTCCAAGTTGTCATGGGATGTCGTGGGTGAAGAGGTTAAAGAGTTGGGGGCCCAGTACTGTCGTTCCAGCATCTTCCCTGGTATGTCAAGTAGGGATATAGGGCGGTAGCCGCTCGGATCGCTTCTTGACTTTCCTTCTTTTGGGATGCAGCAGATCCAATGCTTTGGGAAGTAGCTTCTTGCGATGGACCACCTATAGATCTCCCGGAGGTATTTGGCAGCAGCTACTGGTATCTGTCGAAGGAGTAATGCTGTGATGTCATCTTCCCCTGGAGCCTTTCTCAGTGGCAGCCTGTGGATCTGGAAGGAGATATCCTCCAGGTCCACTGCTGGGAGCTCTGAGGGAGGAGGTCCAGCAGCTTGCAGTACCCTCATTGATGCTGCAACATCTTCTTCTATCTCCTTGTCTCCAGCCTGGTTTGGCTGAAAGATGCTGCTGAGATAGGTAGCCATCATTTCAGCCTTATCTTCGGTGGAGGAGGCGGCTGTATCTTCATGTCGGAGGATTGGTTCATAGGGGCGTCGGCTTCGGGACTGCCGCACCAATTTTCAGATCCCCTGGGCATCTTACATTGTTTCGTCCAGCCGCTTGTCCCAATAGTCGGTATGGACTTCATCTATTGCCTCTCTTACGGCTCTGTTCTGCTGGTTGAGAAGTGTTTTTAATTCTCTCGTCCTGTACTTTTGCCATCATCTCCTTGTACGGTTTCTATCTTGAATCATTCGCAGAACAGGCTTTGGGTGAGGCAGCTTGTGGTGGTTGGAATCATTTGCCCAGGGGATATAGTGATCCATCTCCTCCATGATGGCATTGGTAACTTTGTCCACCAGGGCATCAATCTCATCATTGTCCCTAAGTCCAGCAGGGATTTCGGGGAGAACAGCTGTAATCTCTTCCCTGAAGCTGGTCCAGTCGGCTGCTGCAAAGTTCCTCCTTTTCCAAGGAGGAATCCTTTCTGAGAGCGTCCCCATAGAGTAGACTACTGGGAGATGATCTGATGACAATGCAATCTGCGTTAATGCAGACACATGTCCTACTTCACGTCCAAGGACGATATCGAGGATGTTGGTACCCCTGGTGACAGTGGGGGATGAGGGGAAGAAGACATGTATGCCTTCTTCACTTGCCAGCTTATGGATTGATATTCCCCTGGAATTATTTCCTCGACACCCCCAGGACCTATGTTTTGCATTTAGATCTCCCAGTAGGATGGTGGGGACCTCCCTTCTCTCGAATATCCTTTGGATATCCTCCTCGGCTAGATCCATTCCAGGTGGGTGGTAGGTGCTGTTAATGTCTACCTTGGACCAACCTACTGTGAGCAGCTTTCCTGCGACCAGCTCCAGTCTCCCTGTTGGCTGTGGGACAGTTATTTCTTCTATTTTTATGCTCTGGTGGAAGAGTAATGCCACTCCACCATACCTCATCCCTCCAGCACGGTCCTTTCTTGGGATGGTCCAATTTTGGAGGGATAGGTATTCCCCCTCCATCAGATGGGTTTCTGATATTGCCGCAATGTGAATTCCTTCGTAGTGGAGGTATTGCAGCAGCTCTTTAGTCCTCTTCTTCAGACCATTGGCATTCCATGCTAAGATTTTGGTGTCACCCATGATCTTATTGGGGGTTTGCTTCTACGATTTTTGAGAGGAGCCTGCAGAGGATCCCTCTCTCTTCCTTGGTGTTGGCTTCAGCCATTGTCTCGGCTATGAATCCAACAGTGGCCCAGTCCTTGTTTCCTACTGCCCCTTTTTTCTTTTCTGCAGCTTGCTCCTCTGTAGATTGTTCCAGAGGAGCCCTCATCTTTTCCACCACCTTTTTCTTTTCTGTGGAGGTAGATGTTGATGGGCTTGGGCCGTCTGTCCTGTGAGGGCCCGAATTCTCGCCTGCCACTTTTTTCTTTTCTGCGGGTTTCAGCTGTTCAGTTGCTGTGTCTTCAGGTGATGGTGCTGGGATGAGCGGGTCTACCCTTGAGTTGGGTTTTCCCGCTGCTACCGCTGCATACGCCACCCCTTCCTTTCTTAGCGCAGGCCTTGGTACTGTGCTTCTTCCATCTCGTTTCCCTTTACTCGTTGTGAGGGTCTTGGATATCTGCCTCGTCCTTCTGTCCAGGTATTCAACATATTTGGGACAGTTTTTAGACGAGGCTACATGCGCGCCCCCGCAGTTGGCGCAGAGGATGTCCTTCGTTGGGGGGTTGCAGGTGCGGGAGGTGTAGTTGCCTTCACACTTGTTGCATCGGACTTTCATCTTGCAAGCCGATGGTCGATTACCAAAGCGGAGGCAACGATAGCAGGTAATGACTTCAGTGCCTCCCCGATAGTTCTGTGTTCTCACATTGTAGGGGCCCAGGCGGCTGATTCTGTGGGTCTGGTGCCCCAGGAATTTTGTCTATCGTTGCCGTAAACTGCCTAGTTTTCTCTGGGACCTTATTGACAAATTTTGTTATTTGGGACACATGGCAAACAGCATATTCCCCTCTTTCTAGCAGGTCAGCAATGCAGTCAGTGGTGATGTCCCTTGGGATGCCCGTGATCACGACCTTCGTAGTTTTTACTATCTCGGTTGCATACATGTAGTGTTGCAATTTCGCTGCATCCAAGGCAGTGCAGAGCTTCCGGTGGTCCTCTATTGATGCCACTCAGATTTTGGTGGAAGTGAAACATGCCTCCATCACGTATCCTTCCGCCAGAGTTTCTTTGCAGATGTTCTCAAGTGCAATATGGTCTTTTACTTCGTACACGATGACAGGCAGGTGCCTGCCTTTAGGTGTGGCATCTCCTGTTGGTGCCTCAGGGGGGCTTCTTGGGTTCCCTCTTGGGTGCTTAGTTTGTTTTTCTGAATCCTCTTCTGTTGGCAGCAGAGGGTGTGGCACAACCTCTTCTTCAGTATTCGATTTCCTCCTCTTTCCGGTGGTGGAAGGTGGGATATGTCCATTTCTTCAGCCTCCATAGATGGTTGGCTGCTTGCTTCTTCTGGTGGCGGGGGAGTATCTCCCTCTCCTCTTGCTCGTTGATCTTTGCGATCAATACTGTTGCCACGTCAATTAAATTCCCGAGATATTGTTTGGTAACACAAACTTCCTGCCCATTGAGGTTCAGGGCAAATGTTAGTGTGTTGGGTGTCAACACAAACCCCGGTGTTGGTAGACACGGTTCGTCAGCCTTTTTCAGAGATTTCTGGATACAGATAGGTGTGTGTGTGTAGGTGTGTCCTAACAGCGGCACCTGGCGGAGCAGCAGCAGCAGGTCATCACTCCCAAAGATTCAGACCTCCAAAAGGCTTTATCTGCCGAGATCTCATTTTTTAAAATCTTATGTTAAAAAAGGGCAATACTAGACTATTTAGACTATTAAATAATTTTAATGTGGCTATAAAACCATTAATTGTACTAAGGAATTAACTTTACACTTTAAGCATGTTAATCTTACAGTAACTCATTTACACAGTGCATCGTAGGGTCTTCTGTACAATTTTTTCCTGAACATTTTTGAGACAGCGCATTAGATGAGTATGTGGTGACATGGCAATTGTCACCAGCAGCAACTCCAGGCCGCCCCGTCGGTCCAAGACGCTGCAGGGAAAATTTCTCCTCTCCCAGGAGAGATTGCAGCTCCTTGGCAAAGCTGCGTACATCTAAAATGCTGTAAATTACGACTGGTGCTTGGCGAGGAGGGCCCGCCATCGCTGCTGGCTGAGAAGCCGATGAGGGGAGTTGAGCGGTGGAAGGGGGGATATCCCCTTGCCGCTGTCCACGAGGCGAAGAGGCTCCGCCTCTTCCATGATGGCCGCCGTCGCCGGAGCTCGTCTGCGCATGCGCAGAAGGGCGATTTACGTCGCCATGTTTGTTTCCGCTGCTCTGTCTTGGCGTGGAGCTGGTGGTGGGAGCGATCGGCGCGAACCGATTGGCGGTAGCGTAGTCCTGGAATTTCGTCTGTAAAACAGCCGCTGACTTGAAATCAATGAAGGCTTTTCGCTTCGCGACTAGCTGAAAATCATCTTCTATTATGGAGTCTTCCTCCATTTGCTTGGGCGCCGCTCTCTTCAGCCTAGGGTCTCATAGCGAAGATGTTGCTGCTCTCTTGGCCGATGCTTCAGATGGTGGAGGCGTGGCTTCGGCGGCGTTGCTCTGCGGCATCTCGGTTGTTGGTGATGCTGCGAGGATGGTCGTTGGCTGGGGTGCAGAGAACAGAATTCTCTGCACTGTTTCCGGAAGGGATGCCGGGCTAGACTTGACAATCGAATTGTTGATTGTTTGGTCGTTGGCCGAGCTCCGAAGAGCTGGCATACTGGCGTTTTGGCACCGCCGCTCTGGTGACGTAAGGTGTCGCGAAATGGTACACGCCCGGACAGAAGTCTCGGACCAGTTCCGTAACACAATGCTTCAAATCGTGATCGTGATTGTAGAAATCGTAGCTTTTTGATTTCTGCTATCATTGGTGATCATTGCAAATCACGGCTTTTTTAAAAGCTATGAGAAGGAATCACAAATGTTCTGCAGAGTAATGCAAATATGAGTCAGATATTCAGCTCTGAGCTCTCGATGTGCGAACACCGACTTGGCTGGCGACTCTACAAGAAACTACCTAGAACAGCGAGGAGAGAGATTAAATGTTCTTCTCTTTTAGGGAAAACAGTATTTCTTTCACAACTCTGGGTCATAAGGTTTCTTGGTTTATTTGGCTCCTAACAGAGCCAATATTTAGGATTATTGATAGAAACTTAATAATTAAGGTTAGTTCTTTCATTTTTCGTTCGGGCGCTCGGAGGCCCAAGCGTATTCATAATATTGCGCCATTTGCTATATTCATTCCAATAGTTTTATATTTCCTGTGTTTGCTTTTATTTTCAGTTAAGAACTTAGTGTTTTTAGTGTTTTTATTTTCCGAAAATGTTCTCCGCACTTTAATTTTGTCTCTATTATTAGGGTTTTAGTGTATTGTGTTTTAATTCCATTTTTCCAAAAATGAGTCACAATATAGTGAAAATCCCGAATGTCCGCGATAGTAAAGGTAATAATGATATCAGGATTAGAAGGTTAAGGTCCATAAGCGCAGACCGCTTGAAAATCGAAAGACCTGTAGATATCACTTTAGAAATAGAGAGAATGAAAAAAACCTCCCCAAAGAACAGAGCGAATCATCAATCTTTCCTCAGCAAACTAACACCCAAGGTAATTCAAACTTCCAATCAAATTGGAAGAATAAAATGAAGTGTTGGATTTTAGATTTGGCAAAGCTTTTATCGGAGGACGAAACAAATGAAGCGACTTTTTTAAACCATATTTTAGACACNAAAAGTGCAACGGAAGGCGATACGTTTTGTAAAGAATTGTTACGACAAGACAGTGAGTGTAACGCAAATGCTTCAGGACGCAGGATGGGAATCTTTAGAAAATAGAAGGCTTAGACAAAGACTAAATCTCCTTGTTAAAATTTAGAGAAAGCACGTTCGTAGATGATGTAGCTAACATAATGCGCCCCCCATGTTACAGAGGCCGTTCAGACACTGCGAGAAAGATCAGAGAAATAGATGGTAAAACGAATCGATACAAGAATTCAATTTTTCCGCGAACGATACGCGAAAGTAATAGATTAGCGAAGTAAATTCAGTAAATTCATGGTGCTTGCACCCCCTGCCACACGCCGAAAGGCGGTTTGCAGGGTACTAATGTAGATGTAGACATATTCAAAATCGCGAAAATATTTAGCAACACCCCCACTATTCTTGGAGGTGACCTAAATGCCAAACATGTTGAATGGGGATGTAAGAAAAACAATTTAGCAGGTAATAAGTTATTTCAATGGCTGGCAGACCTAAAATGTCAAATTCACGCTCCCAAGGATTGTACTCATTACGTTAAAAATAAACCAGAAAGAGACGACATCCTTGACTATTTTATAACTACTTTTCAAACTAGGGAAATAAACTGCGAGGTTAAGAACGAACTCGAATCTGACCATTGGCCAATTATCGCTCACATTTATGTTGATTCTTTCGACATGTTTAACAACTCTTCTAGAATACCAGATTGGAATAGGTTTTCGAATTTTCTTGCCCAAAGGGCGGCAGAACTCCCGATGATTAGAACGCCGAACGCAGTTACCATTGATAAATCGATTGAAAGCTTGCAACAATTAATTTTGCTAGCTTTCAACAAATGCTCAAGACCAAAGAAACAGCTTCCTTCAGGACATTGGGATCTCCCACAAACAATTTTAGACTCTATAGCAATTAGGAATAGAGCAAGAAAGCTACTCCAAAGAACGGGCAATCCCATTTACAATGACATTTTTTAGTCATATAGAAAGAAAATTCAAAAAGATATCAAGTTTTTTAAGAATGAAAAGATTAGGAAAGAAATTGATAATATAGACAGAGGTGACTTACATAATCGAACGCTTTGGAACTTTGTGGCTAGAGTAAAAGGTAAAAAACAGACTCCGAGTGCCCCTATCAACAACGATGAAGGACGCACTACCTCAAATGATATTCATAAATGTCAATTATTTGCAAGATATCTCAAGGAAACTTTCACCGCACATGAGGTCAGTAGCGCCAATGACTCAAGAAAGCTAAATTCAAAAACAAAGAAAGTGAAAGTACAGGCGAAAACGAGTTCTCCCTCTGAAGGAAAGCTTTACGACGAAAGGGAAAGGGAATTAGCAGTTAGAATGAATAAGGAAGCACTGGAAAAATTAATACAGGTGCGAGCTGCGCGCGCTGCAAGCGCACTAGCGCTCGCACCGATTTCAAACTCCGAACTAGTTTCCACTACCGAAGTGGAATCAATTATCAAAAATTTGAAAAATAATAAGGCCCCCGGCCATGACGACATCACTCCAAAGATGGCCAAAGCATTTCCAAAGGAAATCATTGAATACATTAAAAATATCTTTAATTGCTGCCTTAGCTCAAGTTACTTTCCAAATTCGCGGAAAAAACCCAAAAGAAATCAAAAACTATAGACCAATCAGCCTACTACCAATCATAGGCAAGTGTTTCGAAAAAAATATTTTAATAAGACTGACAAAATTCCTTGATGAAAATCATTTAATTCCTGACTACCAAACCGGTTTTAGAAGGGGATTGTCAACAACGCACCAAATAGCAAGAATGGCGGAGGACATCACGGTTTTAATAAAAGACAAACGGCGGTGGNGAAGTTCCTTGCCGAAGCTGAGCTACTTAAAAAAATCTAAGAAAGATGACGATGGGTAAACATATTGACCCAGAGATTCTTTTTGAAATATAAAATCTATAATTGGTGCAAAATGACCCAAGCCGTCGAGGCACCAATTAAAAACTACTACTACTACTACTAGGAATTTCCTGATCTTCCGCGCCCGCAACCTCTAAACCAAGAAACAGCAGCTGCCTTGAAAATTCCTCTGCGGCAGAGAAGACGCTCTACTACAGACGCAACGGCAGAATCATCACCCTTCGCCTCACCTCAACACATCATCATCGAAACAATGGAAAGGATGATGAGAGTCTTCCAGGAGACGGTTGCCGCCCAACTAGCCGAGTTCTGCACCATGATCCAAAATCTCAGCGCCATTAATGGATCATAGGAACATCGCCGAACGTCGCCCACTCACCATCCTCTCCTGGAACGCACGAGGAGGAATCCACAAGAAGACAGTGGAATTAGCAAACCTTCTACACCATCAACAAGTAGATGTTGCGCTCATCCAAGAGACACATCCGCTTCCGCGTCTCCGATGGAACATTCCTGGGTACACCATCTACAGATCGGACAGCGAAACTCCACCAGGCGAAAAAGAAAGAAGAGGAGGAGGAACAGCTATTGCCATAGCAAACCACATCCACCATGCTTTGCCCTCGCTGCACCCGGCGCCGAACCATGGGCTAGAAGCCACCGCTGCTATCATCAAAACAGACCTTGGAGAACTCACAGTCTTCTCTGCTTATCTTCCTCCAAAGCACCGCTTCGTAGACAACGCTCTCAGCAACATCTTACCATCAGGACAAAGAGCGGTTGTCGGGGGTGACCTGAATGCCAAACACACCACCTGGGGATCAAATTTTCACAACAAATCGGGTCGTGCTTTACGGAAGTGAGCCGACGCAAACTCGATCAACATCATCGGGCCAAAAGACCCGACTCACTACTCACCAAAAGGAAGAGGAGACGTCTTAGACATCTTTCTTCTTTCTTCCTTCTTCAATCCAAAAGCGCTCTTCGTCATCCCCGCCTTGGACAGCAACCATCTGCCTGTAATTGCATTCTTCGGAGCCGCACCCGCCGAAAGAAGCATTCCGACGCGCCGCTACCTAAAGAAAGCGAATTGGAATAACTTCCAGACCCATCTTTGTGCGGCCCTTCCGCCCCCACCGATGGTCATCGAGACTCGGGATCACCCCGATGCAGCAGCCGAAAATCTTGTTGCCAGTATCCATGATGCAGCGAATGCCTCCGTCCCAATGCACAGAAGGAAAACAAAATCAAAAGTCTTACTTCCTCCTGAGATCGTCGCCGCCATCAGAGAGAAGAATCGTCTTCGTCGCAAGTGGACTCGCACGGGAGACCGAACTTTGCGTCGCATCTTCAGGCAGATACAAAAGGAAATCTCTACTGCCATCTCAGAGTGGAAGAGTGCCATTTGGAGGTCAAAACTTGCGACACTAAAGGCAAGAGGCTCCCTGCGGCAATCCATCACAATCCGGAGCAGATATGACCCCAAATCAGGAGCGCACCATTGCGGATCAACCAGCGGCAATTCGAACTTGTCAGCGGAGGAGTTTTCTCTGCATTTCAGAGAAGCTTTTTCACCAAACCCAGGGCCACCACTGCCGCCTGCTCCACCTGATGCTGCAGACGAAGATGCGGACTCAACACCCAGGGTGCAGCCGAAGGACGTTGAGACTCCTCTTCGAGGCCTGAGACTCCGAAAATCGCCCGGTCCCGACGGCCTGGAGAATGAAGTTTTGCGTCATCTGCCTGCCATTGCGGTCCTTTGGTTGACGACGATTATTAACGCCGTCATCTCGATAGGACACTTCCCAACACCTTGGAAGACTGCAAAAATAGTCCCAATTCCGTAGAGTGGAAAAAGACCAACTGCTGCATCGAAGTTTCGACCAATTTCCCTCCTTGATGGACTCGGAAAAATTGTCGAAAGAGTNAGACGATCTATTCGACATTAGTTAAATAAAAAATGTATGCTGTATGTCCCATGACATACATCATAATGCTTTACTAATAATAAGACTGCCATTCAAGAATGAGATATTAAGATTGGACATTCATGTGGATGAAGCCGACAGAGGCCAGGAGCCACATTAACAGTATCCCGATGGGAGAGATGTCATCTGGATCTGCATTCATAATCATCGAGCAAAGGGAATGTGTTGAGGGATTCCCCGAGTTTAACGTCCGATTTTTACCCTTTATTCTTTAACCGACGTATCCAAGCGTTCTCTACAGAAGCAAAAAATCCCGTTTTTGTTCTGTCTTTAGCTCAGTTCACTGTTCGATCGACTCTCTCTGCCTTTGCTCGTGTTGTTAGTGCTGCACCAAAAGTATGTTCGCCGGTAGTGATACGTGTCGTTTAGTTCCCTCTTCCGGAGGACACGATAAGCTTGTTGTGGGAGGATATTTGCTGTGCAGAGATAAAAACCGAGGTGACAAATATTACTGGAGCTGTGAGAAAAAGAGGTCCCTTCTATGTCGTGGGTGTGCAAGTACGATATTTACGAAAGACTCATCAGCTGAGAAGCCACGGCGCCAACAACCATGCTCCCGAAGCCGCTCGATGTAACGTCGTAGAAGCAATGGCAGCCATCAAGAGGAAAGCACGGGAAACCCATGATTGTCCCGCACGTATAATTCAAGATGTGAGCAATCACGTAAACACGCCTACTCAGCCGTCACTACCGACTTCCCGAGCGATGAGAAGTGCTATTGAGCGCATAAGAAGGAAGGAAAGGATTCCAGAGCCAAGGAATTTGGAGGAATTGCGCATTCCAAGTCATTTAAGGATGCTTAACGGCAGCCCTTTTTTGGTGAGAAAAGTCAAGTTTGGTGGTGCAGCAATTTTACTTTTTACCAGTAGTGAAAATATAAGACATCTAGAAAATTCGAGGTTCTGGGTAATGGACGGCACCTTCCAAACCGTTCCCGTTCTTTTCCGTCAGCTGTATTCCATTCACGACCTCCCTGGAACTGGCGAGACTGCAAAGATTCTTCCGATGGTCTACGCTCTTATGACAAGTAAATCGGAGGAATCGTATAGGAAGCTTTTTGAGCAACTAAACGATTTTGCAAACGAGCTGAATGTGGATCTTCTTCCAGAAGTTATAATTACAGATAATGAAAGAGGTGCGATTAAAGCAGCTAAAGCAGAATATCCAAGCGCGATAAACAAAGCGTGCTTATTCCACTTAGGGCAGTGTGTTTGGCGGCGGATACAGAAGCCATCTTTGACGGTACGTTATAGAGAAGATGAAGATTTTTGTTTGAAAATTAGATATTTTGTCGCTTTGGCATTTTTACCGGCAGCAGATATTCCAAATGCTTTCGATAGCATTAAGAATGAATTTCCCGAAGATGCCGCTTCATTTGAATCCTGGTTTGAGGAAAATTATGTAGTAGGGAGAATTCAACGAACTCGCGGAAGGCATATAATAAGTTCACCGCCACTATTTCCGCCAGAACTTTACGATCAGATAGAGTCAGGCATTCCTAGAACACAGAACAACGTTGAGGTATGGCATAGACGATTTAATACTCTTGTTGGAAGGCCCCACATTGGTGTTTACAAAATAATTCAGTCCAGCAGAGAGTAGAGGAGTGCGCGGAAGGCCGCCCAGCAAACCTCCGAAAAAAAGTTACGTGCATAAAGAAAGTCGTTCGCAGGCAATTATCGCCGACCGGCAAAATAGGAGTGTCTTAGATTTTGTGCGAGGAATTGCTCACAACATTAATTTGTAAAACTGAGGTAAGTCATACAACAAAGTGCTGTATTCAAATTTGAAAAAGTGCCGTGAAATTCAAAGTGAAATTTACATTATGCGTATCCATTGCAGGTCCGAAGCTGAAAATATTTTGTCGAACTGGCAGCACTTCTGGGAAGATCAGATTTTCCTAATTTTTTATTATACACATTAAAATCATTGATTATTTTATTAATAATAAAAGGGATATATTTGGAAAAAATGTTTCTTTATAAATTATTTTATTCCCAGTGGACCAGATAGATAGAAAACAACAAGGCTAATTAACCAA
>KZ309162.1:150653-161250 GCA_000376725.2 Ladona fulva | reverse complement strand
GTCCGGTGCAACTTGGCAAGTCATGCCCATTCAGTGTCCATGGCACTTTTTATGGGCGGTAATACAGGTGGCATTGAGGTAAACTTGAGGTAAGGTAACAAACAGTGACAACGGTGATGCAGAGTCAACAGGAATTAATTAGAAGAAGAAAGTCAAACTTCTGAGGAAAGCAATGGTGAGGTGGGAAGTTAGGTACTATAAGGAAAAATTGAAAACAAACTGGCAGTGATTGCGCGCTGCTGGTTCAACTGCAAGAGAAAGTAGATGTATTTGCTTTTGCTCCAGTGGTGTGTGGTGAGTTTGCTACTTTATATATGCGATCCCAGTAAAGCCTGCAACTATAGGCCAATCAGTCTCTTATCGATCATTGGAAAAATTTTCGAGAGAATTTTGCTATCAAGAATTGTCAATTTTAAATTCAAACGCGGTTGTCCCAGAGTTCCAGGCTGGGTTTCGACCAGGTCTCTCCACGACGCACCAAATAACGAAGGTTGCCGAGGATATAACCGACGCATTTAATAAAAGACAGACGGCGGTAGCTTGCTTCCTTGACTTTGCCTCTGCATTCGATAAAGTTTGGCATGATGGCTTAATTTTTAAACTAATTGACGCAAACTTTCCTGTTTATTTAATAAGAATTTTAGCTTCGTTTTTATATAATCGGACTTTCTATACTGCTTTTAACTTCGCGACTTCAAAAACTTTTAAAATCAATGCAGGGGTACCTCAGGGAAGCTTGCTATCGCCAAGCCTATTCAATGTTTTTATATCCTACATGCCTGAGCGGGATTTTTTTTTCTTTTTTTTTTCACAGAGTCGACTGCGGACCTGGAAGCTGATGTCGGAGATTCGTCCAGAGCTGACAATCAAGTGCATTCTGCCTGATGAACTCCGTTGCCTATGCACAGACTCTAGGCAAATCTAGAGTATAGTCTAAAGTTAATGGTTCCTTTCGCCCAACGCTGGATGTCTTCGAAACGCTCGCCGATGCTTCTTCGTCCATCCGGTCTCCCATCACTTCACTAGCTGGTCAAATGAAGTCAGATGAGACATCAGATTGGAATGCACGGTTTTCCAACATAAAACCTTTGGAGGGAGCGATGGAGGGAGCGCTGGAGGTAGCAGAGGTGACGAAGGTAAGCAAAGACGTTGAAGCTAAAAAGATCTTTTCCACAGGTGACGGAGGGAAGAAAGACGGAGCAGGACGCAAGATCGGAGGAGGAGCCGGAGGAGAGTCAGGAGGAGGTGCTGGTGGTGTCAGCAGCGTTGCAGCTGCAGAGGCAGTACCAAGAGGTGACGAAGGTAATAAGTTAGAAATAGGTAAGGGTCTAGATTGTATAGCCAGCCTAAGAAAGGAACTAGAGAGATTCCTTTTTAATGAATCAAATAAAGTTAATAAAGTCACAATGAAGTTCATATTAGAGAAATGGCAAGAGGTTGAACAGGTGGCCATAACTAAGAACATGGAAGCGGAAATATGGAAAGGAAAGTATGAAGAAAGTATAAGATTACCTAGGGAAACCACTAAGACCACTTCATTTGCAGATGCTGTAAGAAAAGGTAAGGCCGGCGAAGGAGTAAAAGTTGTTGAAAGCAGTAAGACAGTCAATCAGACCCTACCAGAACAAAGAATTATCAGACACAAGGTACTGATAACTCCGAAAGATAATAAAGACACCAAATCAGCTGAGGAAATTAAGGATATCCTGAATAATAAGATCAAACCTAATATTCCTAGCCTAAAGGTATATGGCATAAGGAAGGTGAGAAACAGAGGTATTGTTATAGAAACCTCCTCAGAAAAAGATGTAAAGTGCTTAAAAGAATGTGGCCAATTTGGGACAAATGGTTTGAGAGTAAAGAAAGTGATGAATTCAAACGACAGATTATTATTTTTAACGTTGACGATAAGTGGAGTGACAGAGAGCTTGAACTTGACATAGTCAGGAGAAATTTTGACATAGACTATTCAAAAGAAAGAGAGGATATTGAAATCGTAGTATCTAAAAGGAAATTTAACTGTCAGACGAAGGGCAAAGTAAACTGGATAGTGGAAATTTCAAGAAAGTACCTGGAACAGATAAAGGACAATAACAGGATTTTTATTGGCTGGGAAGCCTATAAATATAAGAACTATGTAAATGTGACTAGATGCCTAAAATGCTATGGCCTTGGCCACACTAATGCCGAATGTAAAAGTAAAGAGACTATATGTGGTCATTGTGGTGAGTCTGGACATATATTTAAGGACTGCCCAAAGAAAGAATCCTCCCCCATCTGCGGTAATTGCAAAAAAGCTGGCAATGATTTTAACCACTCGACTAGGGACCGTAATTGCCCGGAATATATGAAGATTTTTAACATTCTGAAAGACCGATACGGGGATGATTAGTAATAATTACAATGAACATAAGTTTTTACAGTTAAACTGCCAGAGGGCTAAAACAAGCGCTGCCGAGATAAGACGGTTCATGGAGGAGAAGAGCATAGACATAGCACTAGTTCAAGAACCGTACGAGGTCAACGGCCTCATTCAGGGCTTTCCGGTTGGCTACCGGATTGTCAATGACAAAATATCTGGCAGCCTGGCAGGAATAATTATTAGGGCAAAAGAAATTACAGTAACAAAAATCGGTCAACTCTGTTCAAGATATGCAGCATGTGCCAGCATTTTATTATATAACATTCCTGGCAGCCTGGCAGGTATAATCATTAGACCAAAAGAATTGACAGTAACAAAAATCGGTCAACTCTGTTCAAGATATGCAGCATGTGCCAGCATTTTATTATATAACATGGAAATATTCTTAATATCACTTTATTGCAAATACGAGGTCAAAACTGATTATTTTATAAATTACCTGGAGACGGCTCTCAATACATTGAGAGGACAAAAGATTTTAATATGCACCGATGCATATGCACGGTCTACCGCTTGGCACGATAGATTAATTGACGAAAGTGGAACAAAGTTTTTGGATTTTATCTTAACTAATAACCTCATTTTACATAACCAGGCCTCAGAGTTTCGCACCTTCTCTACCAAGAATGGGCAGTCCAGCATAGATTTAACAATAAGTAACGGAAGTATTGCAAATATGGTAACGACATGGAAAATCATTCCAGATATTTTTACTAGTGACCATGCTGCTATTACTTTTAAAGTAGGAAACTCTTTTATTGTTGACAAGAACAGAGTTGCGACCGAGGTCCCCTACAGCAATAAAGGCGTGAGATGGGACAGGTTCGATCAGAGTGTGGCAACTCTCCTCAGGGGCTCACTGAATNTTGGAGAAATGTTCTGCCGGGATAGCTCAACGGACAGAGCACCCGACCGGCAATTGGGAGACCCGGGTTCGATTCCCGGTCCCGTCAGACTTTTTTCAAGTCCATTCTTCCTTGGGATTTACTACCGGTATTTGGAAAAATCTACGAAAAACTGACTATCAACAGAATTTTACAGTACCTGGATGACGAAGGCTTGACTTGCTCAGCCCAATTTGGTTTTAAAAAAGGAAAGTCCATAGATGATGCCCTCCTTAAACTACGGGACTGCGTCGCTGAAAGTGAAGATAAATATGTAATGGGAATATTTCTAGATATTGAGGGAGCGTTCGATAACCTCAACTGGGGTTCAATCCTCGAAAGATTAAGAGAACTGAACTGTCCCCACGCCTATTACCAGATTATTAAAGACTACTTCAGGGGGAGGAAACTTAGGCTTCCCAGCCAGCACGGGAGTATTGTAATTTACCCAAGTAAAGGATGCCCACAGGGGTCGGTTTTTGGACCTCACCTGTGGAATTTAACATTCGACAAGGTTATTAACAAAGTATATGACTGCGATTTTATAGCTTATGCTGACGACCTAGCAATTTTAGTGAAAGGAAACTCCCGTGTAGAACTTGAAGCAAAAGGACAAAAAGTTATTAATGGTATCGAAAGAGACATTACAAAGTTAGGGCTAAAAATCTCCATTTTAAAAACCAAGACGATGATGCTAAAGGGAAAATTTAACAAGTCCNAAGACTCCAGAGGACAAGGAGGCAAGGGGATGCAAGGGAAATCAGTTATCTATATGAACGCGCTAGAGAAGCAAGAAGAATTTATAAAAATACGCTTAAAAGCAAGAGGAAAGCCTCCTGGAGAAAGCTCATAGAAGAGGAAGGAAATAGAAACCCCTGGGGAGTAGTGTATAAGTTAGCCACTGGGCGCCTGGAAAGACAAAGTATTTTCTCCACAGTAAGAACTGCACATGGGCTCACCATCTCCTGGCAGGAGTCAGTGAAAACTCTTTTAAACATTTTAGTTCCTGACAACACTGACCAGGTTTTAATTAACAAAGATGACGCTCGTGATTATCAGAATTTTAACTTAGTTCAACCCTTTTCTAGAGTGGAGATATATAATGCTTTTAAAGATGTTAAGGACAGAAAAGCACCTGGACCAGATCTTATAACCCCAGTTGTGGCAAAAAGGTGCTATAAATGCGACGCAACAGTGTTTGAAGATTTATACAACGAATGTCTCAGCAGGAAGACTTTTCCAATGGCCTGGAAGGAGGGCAAAATTGTTATAATTTTAAAATCGGAGGACAAAGATCCAACGGAGATCAGATCGTACCGGCCCATAACCTTATTACCGGTATTTGGCAAAATATATGAAAAATTGATTATTAACAGAGTTTTACAGTTCCTAGAAGACGAAGGCTTGACTTGTTCAGCCCAATATGGTTTTAAAAAAGGAATGTCAACAGACGATGCCCTCCTTAAACTCCTGGACTGCGTCGCGGAAAGTGAAGAGAAATATGTGATGGGAACATTTTTAGATATCGAAGGAGCTTTCGACAACCTCAACTGGGGTTCAGTTTTAGAAAGGCTGAGAGAACTGAACTGTCCCCACGCCTACTACCAAATCATCAAAGATTACTTCCGGGGGAGGAAAATTAGGCTTCCCAGCCAGCACGGGATCATAGAAATTTTTCCAATTAAAGGTTGTCCACAGGGATCTGTGTTTGGACCCTACCTGTGGAATTTAACCTTTGACAAAGTTATAACTAAACTACATCACTGCAATTTTATCGCTTACGCAGATGACCTGGCAATTTTAATCAATGGTAACTCCCGTTCTGAAATCGAGGTTAAAGGACAAAAAATAATCAATAGCATCGAAAGGGACATTACAACGTTAGGCCTTAAAATCTCTATTTCAAAAACTAAGACGATGATGCTTAAGGGAAAGTTTCATCAGTCCAGACCACCACAGGTAAGGTTATATGGTAAAAACATAGGACATACGATTACATATAAATATCTAGGAGTTTTAATTGACGAAAACCTTACCTTTCACAGTCATATTCTAAAGATTAAAAATCAAGTAACAAACTATTGTCAAAAATTATTCAGGATATCCAGGATGGGATGGGGTATCAAAGGCAAAGCACTTGAAACTATTTACAAAGGAGTTCTGCTCCCGATAGCAACCTATGGCGCCCCTCTGTGGTACAGAGATATTATAAAAGTCAGAGTACAGAGAAACCTGCTGCAGGCCCAAAGAAGTATGATTTTAATGATGAACAGAATTACCAGGACGACCTCAACAGAAGCGATGTTAGTTTTATGCGGGAAGATGCCCATTGACCTTGAAATACTGAGGGCTGCAGCAGGTTATTTTTATAGGAAAGATAGACCTTTTAGCTACTACGATTATAAATTTAGTCCCAATGAAGGCCCAACAAATAGGAAAGCTCGGAAAAGGGTTCTAGAAGAATTTTTAGTTAAGAAATGGAATGATAGATGGGCAAATAGTGACAAAGGTGAAATAACCAAATGTTGTTACCCCAACGTTGATTTTACTTACCATAAGGGCAGCAGGAGATGGTTCAAGCCCAATATTTATACATTTTATCTATTATCCGGACATGGCCCAACAAACAGTAAGCTTAAATATTTTAACCTTTCGGAAACTGATAAGTGCAACTGTGGAGAAATTGAAAGTGTAACACACATGATTTTTAATTGTCCTGACTATGCCGATTTTAGGAAAAAATTTTTTATCACAGGAAACACCATAACGAACCACTTGATCGAGTCGGAAGAAAATTTTACTAATTTTAGATTATACGCAGAAGAGATGTTCAAAGCCAGATCTAGAAATATAGATAGTAGATGCCCGCCTCCACGGGGCAGGGATGGTAACTTGTCCCCATAAGGACAAGGCTAAGAGGCCAAGTAATTTTAACCTAGTTTTTACCTAATTTTATCAACGGATTTTAATCATTTCGACTACTGACCTTGGGTATGAAACTTGTCTTTCAGGCGCCAAGGAACGGTTCAGGTGCTAATAGGTCAGGTCATGCCTCAGCGGGATGACACAAATGTTTATCTTTATGCCGACGACACAACTCTACTAGTGAAGAATTTTGCAACTAACACCGCTAATAGGAAACTCCAAAAACACCTAGACGACATACACCAATGGTGCGATATGTGGAGATTAAAAGTTAACGCGGGAAAATGTTCAAAAGTTGTTTTTAGAAGGACTAGGAAACACAAAGACACGACGGAGTAGTAGTAGTAGTAGATTTGATAGGTGCCTCGACAGCTGAGGTCATTTTGCACCTTCTCAGCATACTGGTTATTAACAGTGATAGTAAATTACCATAATTTAATTTCTACTTCAAAAGGAACAATAAACAATGAATATTATTTGTAGCAATGCGGTGAGTTAGCCATAGTGTTATGAATAAAAATTAAATANAAGCTAAGGTGACGAAGCTCCTCAGCTTTCAAGCTTAGGAAACGACTTTTTGGTTGCCGAAAAAAACGGCCCTTTGCAGGGCCCCCGCCATCGGGCACCTGCATTTACTACATCACCGTTGAGCAATGACTTCCAACGTCATTGCCCATGCCAGCCGTGACTCCCTCCCAGGAGTCATTCCACGACAGCTCTTCGAAGGAAAAGAAGCCAGTGCTGCTCTCAACACCGCCGCAGCTGCATCGCTACGTGATTCTCGCCTGAAAAGGAGTGTCGAGGAAACAATGGAGATTCAACAGGAAGAAGGATTCACCCTGGCCTCCACCAAACGGAAAAAGCACATCAACATCGAGGACATGACCGCAGCCGCAGCTGCGCAATCTGCAAAGCGAGCTGCAAAAACAACCACCGCTCCAGCCAATATCACCACACAAAACCGCTTCTCTCCTCTTTCTGCACCTGCGGAAAATGAAACAAGCGGTAACTCAACCCAAGCTGCAGCCTCTTCTAACAGACCGCCTCCAATACAAGTGTATGGAATTACCAATGTAAGGGCGTTCGCCATCGACCTAGGAAATGCTCTCAAGACAAAAGATTTAATCGTTCAACGCCTCGGGCCCGCCGCTGCGAGAATTGAGGATGGTATCATCCGTGGTGACACCTGCCGTCTTTCACTGAAGACTGCAGAAAATCACAGACAAGCAAAGGAGTTCCTCATCAGCCAGTCCATTGCCTACTCAACATGGGCTGAAAGAAAGGATAAGCTCACCTCCTTCGTCATCACTGGGCTTTCATCTGCGACAACAGAGGATGAAATATTCCAAGACCTGGATGCCCTAGGAATTCCCGTCAAGAAGGTGCGGCAACTCCGAATGAAAAGTGGAGACAAAGTTGCTCTCTTCTCCTTTGCAACTCCATGCACTCCAGAATGGCCGATNCAAAGGAATCAAAGGAATCGATAGTAGTAAGACAGTAACCCTACCTGAACCAAAAGTAGCCAGACATAAAGTACTGATTACGCCCAAAGACAGTGCTGACACCAAATCAGCAGAAGAAATTAGAGACATACTTAACACAAAGATTAAACCAAATATCCCAAGTCTAAAGGTTTATTGTATTAGGAAAGTCAGAAATAAAGGGATAATAGTTGAAACCTCCTCTGAAAAACATGTAAAGTACTTGAAAGAATGTAGCCAATTTGGGAAGAATGGATTGAGAGTTAAAGAAAGCAATGAATTTAAAAGACAAATAATTATTTTTAATGTTGACGATATATGGAATGAAAGAGATTTAGAATTGGACATAGTCAGGAGAAATTTCGACATAGATTTTACGAAAGAAAGGGAGGATACTGAGATTGTGGTAGCTAAGAAGAAATTTAACAGTCAGACGAAGGATAAGGTAAACTGGATCGTGGAAATTTCTAGAAAATACTTGGATCAAATTAAGGACAATAATAGGATTTTTATTGGCTGGGAAGCCTACAAATATAAGAATAATGTGAATGTGACCAGATGCCTTAAATGTTATGGCCTCGGCCATACAAACATGGAATGCAAAAGTAAAGAAATCATTTGTGGCCACTGTGGTGAGTCTGGACATATTTTTAATGACTGCCCTAAGAAAGAATCCTCCCCCATCTGTATAAACTGTAGGAAGGCCGGTAACGATTTTAATCACTCGACTAGGGACCGTAATTGCCCAGAGTACATAAAGATTTTTAATCTTCTTAAAAATAGATATGGGGACGACTAGCAACTGCTATTACGAGCATTCATTTTTACAATTAAATTGCCAGAGGGCTAAAGTCAGCGCTGCGGAAATAAGACGGTTTATGGAGGAAAAGAACATTGATGTCGCATTAATCCAAGAACCGTACGAGGTCAATGGCCTCATCTATGGTTTTCCGGTGAGCTACCGGATTATAAATGACAAAACACCCGGCAGCCTGGCAGGAATCATTATAAGAACAAAAGACATGGGAATTACCAAAATCGGTCAACTCTGTTCTAGATATGCAGCTTGTGCCAGCATTCTTTTAAATAATATGGAAGTTTTTATTATATCACTATATTGCAAATACGACGTTAACACCGATTATTTTATTAATTACTTAAAGACGGCTCTCAATATGTTGAGAGGACAAAAGATTTTAATATGTACCGATGCAAATGCACGGTCAACTGCATGGCACGACCGGCTAATTGACGATAGCGGTACAAAGTTTTTAGATTTTATTTTGACAAACAACCTCATTTTACATAACCAGGTCTCAGAGTTTAGCACCTTCTCTACTAAGAACGGGCAGTCCAACATAGATTTAACCATAAGTAACGGAAGCATCGCTAACATGATAAAGACATGGAAAATAATCCCAGACATTTTTACGAGTGACCATGCTGCAATTTTATTTAAAATAGGAAATTCTTATATTACTGACAAGAACAGAGCTCTGACCGAGGTCTCCTACAGTACAAAAGGCATGAAATGGGACAGGTTCGACCAAAATATGGTTTCCCTCCTCAGGGGTTCCCTGGATGTTAAAGCAAATGATTTTAATAAAGAAACCGAAAAGATAACGAATTTAATTTTAAACGTATGTAACAAAACCCTCAAGAAGAGGGTTGCCATGGAAAGGACTATACCGTGGTGGGACGGCGAACTCACTTGTCTAAGGAAAAATACGGCGAAAGCAAGAAGACGGTTTTAGAGAGCCAGGAGGCAAGGAGACGACAGGGAAATAAGATATCTGTATGAACGAGACAAAGAAGCAAGAAGATGGTATATAAACACGCTCAAAAGTAAAAGGAAAGATTCCTGGAGGAAACTCATCGAGGAAGAAGGAGACAGAAACCCCTGGGGAGTGGTATACAAGTTAGCCACCGGGCGCCTGAAAAGACCAAGTATTTTCTCCACAGTTAAACAGTACAAGGGCTCACCATCTCCTGGCAGGAGTCAGTGAAATCAATTATTAATATTTTAATTCCTGACAACACTGACCAGATTTTAATTAACAGAGAGGACGCTCCCGATTATTGGAATTTTAATTTAGTACAACCATTTTCCGGAGCAGAGATATTTAATGTTTTTAAAGAGGTAAAGGATAAGAAAGCACCTGGACCAGATTTGATAACCCCAGTTGTGGCAAAAAGGTGCTACAAATGCGACGCAACTGTATTTGAAAAATTGTTTAACGAATGCCTTAGCAGGAAGATTTTCCCAACGGCCTGGAAGGAGGGCAGAATAGTAATCTTTTTAAAATCAGAGGACAAAGATCCAATGTAGGTCAGATCTTACCGGCCTATAACTTTACTACCGGTATTTGGAAAAATCTACGAAAAACTAATAATCAACAAATTTTACAGACCTGGATGACGAAGGCTTGACTTGCTCAGCCCAATTTGGTTTCAAAAAAGGAAAGTCCACAGATGATGCCCTCCTTAAACTACGGGACTGCGTCGCTGAAAGTGAAGATAAATATGTAATGGGAATATTTCTAGATATTGAGGGAGCGTTCGACAACCTCAACTGGGGTTCAATCCTCGGAAGATTAAGAGAACTGAACTGTCCCCACGCCTATTACCAGATAATTAAAGACTACTTCAGGGGGAGGAAAATTAGGTTTCCCAGCCAGCACGGGAGTATTGTAATTTACCCAAGTAAAGGATGCCCTCAGGGGTCTGTTATTGGACCCCACCTGTGGAATTTAACATTCGATAAGGTTATTAACAAAGTATATGACTGCGATTTTATAGCTTATGCTGACGACCTAGCAATTTTAGTGAAAGGAAACTCCCGTGTAGAACTTGAAGCAAAAGGACAAAAAGTTATTAATGGTATC
>KZ309162.1:131968-147878 GCA_000376725.2 Ladona fulva | reverse complement strand
GCTACCGGATTGTCAATGACAAAATATCTGGCAGCCTGGCAGGAATAATTATTAGGGCAAAAGAAATTACAGTAACAAAAATCGGTCAACTCTGTTCAAGATATGCAGCATGTGCCAGCATTTTATTATATAACATGGAAATATTCTTAATATCACTTTATTGCAAATACGAGGTCAAAACTGATTATTTTATTAATTACCTGGAGACGGCTCTCAATACATTGAGAGGACAAAAGATTTTAATATGCACCGATGCATATGCACGGTCTACCGCTTGGCACGATAGATTAATTGACGAAAGTGGAACAAAGTTTTTGGATTTTATCTTAACTAATAACCTCATTTTACATAACCAGGCCTCAGAGTTTCGCACCTTCTCTACCAAGAATGGGCAGTCCAGCATAGATTTAACAATAAGTAACGGAAGTATTGCAAATATGGTAACGACATGGAAAATCATTCCAGATATTTTTACTAGTGACCATGCTGCTATTACTTTTAAAGTAGGAAACTCTTTTATTGTTGACAAGAACAGAGTTGCGACCGAGGTCCCCTACAGCAATAAAGGCGTGAGATGGGACAGGTTCGATCAGAGTGTGGCAACTCTCCTCAGGGGCTCACTAAATGTTAAGGCTGATGATTTTAATAAGGTAACCCAAAGCATGACAAATATGATTTTAAAGATATGTAACAAAACCCTCAAAAAGAGGGTTGCCCAGGAGAAGACGATTCCGTGGTGGGACAACGAACTTTCAATTTTAAGGAAAAATATGACCAAAGCTAGGAGAAGACTCCAGAGGACAAGGAGGCAAGGGGATGCAAGGGAAATCAGTTATGAAGTTCGAAGTCGGAGCTGGTGGAGTCGAAGGAGGAGCTGATGGAGACGGTGGGAGGAGGGCTGATGGTGTCAGCAACAATGCAGTACCAAGAGGTGACGAAGGTAATAGTTTAAATATAGGTAAGGGTCTTGAAGGTATTGGCAATATAAGAAAGGAATTAGAGAAATTCCTATTCAACGAATCAAATAAGGTTAATAAGATGGCTATGAAGTTTATACTAGAAAAATGGCAAGAAATCGAACAGGTAGCTTTAACAAAGAATATGGAAGCCGAAATCTGGAAAGGCAAGTACGAGGAAAGTATAAGGTTACCTAAAGAGAATAATAAAGCTACTTCTTTTGCAGAGGCCGTAAAGAAAGGTAAGGCCGGAGAAGGAATCAAAGGAATAAATAATAATAAATAAATAACGTCTATATTTTGTTATTTATTTATTATTATTTCCAAGGAATATTTCAAAAAAATATAATCAAAGGAATCAAAGGAATCGATAGTAGTAAGACAGTAACCCTACCTGAACCAAAAGTAGCCAGACATAAAGTACTGATTACGCCCAAAGACAGTGCTGACACCAAATCAGCAGAAGAAATTAGAGACATACTTAACACAAAGATTAAACCAAATATCCCAAGTCTAAAGGTTTATTGTATTAGGAAAGTCAGAAATAAAGGGATAATAGTTGAAACCTCCTCTGAAAAACATGTAAAGTACTTGAAAGAATGTAGCCAATTTGGGAAGAATGGATTGAGAGTTAAAGAAAGCAATGAATTTAAAAGACAAATAATTATTTTTAATGTTGACGATATATGGAATGAAAGAGATTTAGAATTGGACATAGTCAGGAGAAATTTCGACATAGATTTTACGAAAGAAAGGGAGGATACTGAGATTGTGGTAGCTAAGAAGAAATTTAACAGTCAGACGAAGGATAAGGTAAACTGGATCGTGGAAATTTCTAGAAAATACTTGGATCAAATTAAGGACAATAATAGGATTTTTATTGGCTGGGAAGCCTACAAATATAAGAATAATGTGAATGTGACCAGATGCCTTAAATGTTATGGCCTCGGCCATACAAACATGGAATGCAAAAGTAAAGAAATCATTTGTGGCCACTGTGGTGAGTCTGGACATATTTTTAAGGACTGCCCTAAGAAAGAATCCTCCCCCATCTGTATAAACTGTAGGAAGGCCGGTAACGATTTTAATCACTCGACTAGGGACCGTAATTGCCCAGAGTACATAAAGATTTTTAATCTTCTTAAAAATAGATATGGGGACGACTAGCAACTGCTATTACGAGCATTCATTTTTACAATTAAATTGCCAGAGGGCTAAAGTCAGCGCTGCGGAAATAAGACGGTTTATGGAGGAAAAGAACATTGATGTCGCATTAATCCAAGAACCGTACGAGGTCAATGGCCTCATCTATGGTTTTCCGGTGAGCTACCGGATTATAAATGAAGAAACACCCGGCAGCCTGGCAGGAATCATTATAAGAACAAAAGAAATGGCAATTACCAAAATCGGTCAACTCTGTTCTAGATATGCAGCTTGTGCCAGCATTCTTTTAAATAATATGGAATCATTATAAGAACAAAAGAAATGGCAATTACCAAAATCGGTCAACTCTGTTCTAGATACGCAGCTTGTGCCAGCATACTTTTAAATAATATGGAAGTTTTTATTATATCACTATATTGCAAATACGACGTTAACACCGATTATTTTATAAATTACTTGGAGACGGCTCTCAATATGCTGAGAGGACAAAAGATTTTAATATGTACCGATGCTAACGCACGGTCAACTGCATGGCACGACCGGCTAATTGACGATAGCGGTACAAAATTTTTAGATTTTATATTGACAAACAATCTCATTTTACATAACCAGGTCTCAGAGTTTAGCACCTTCTCTACTAAGAACGGGCAGTCCAACATAGATTTAACCATAAGTAACGGAAGCATCGCTAACATGATAAAGACATGGAAAATAATCCCAGACATTTTTACGAGTGACCATGCTGCAATTTTATTTAAAATAGGAAATTCTTATATTACTGACAAGAACAGAGCTCTGACCGAGGTCTCCTACAGTACAAAAGGCATGAAATGGGACAGGTTCGACCAAAATATGGTTTCCCTCCTCAGGGGTTCCCTGGATGTTAAAGCAAATGATTTTAATAAAGAAACCGAAAAGATGACGAATTTAATTTTAAACGTATGTAACAAAACCCTCAAGAAAAGGGTTGCCATGGAAAGGACTATACCGTGGTGGGACGACGAACTCACTAGTCTAAGGAAAAATACGGCGAAAGCAAGAAGACGCCTTCAGAGAGCCAGGAGGCAAGGAGACGACATGGAAATAAGATATCTGTATGAACGAGCCAAAGAAGCAAGAAGATGGTATAGAAACACGCTCAAAAGTAAAAGGAAAGCTTCCTGGAGGAAACTCATCGAGGAAGGAGACAGAAACCCTTGGGTAGTGGTATACAAGTTAGCCACCGGGCGCCTGAAAAGACCAAGTATTTTCTCAACAGTTAANCAAAGAAGCAAGAAGATGGTATAGAAACACGCTCAAAAGTAAAAGGAAAGCTTCCTGGAGGAAACTCATCGAGGAAGGAGACAGAAACCCTTGGGTAGTGGTATACAAGTTAGCCACCGGGCGCCTGAAAAGACCAAGTATTTTCTCAACAGTTAGAACAGTACAAGGGCTCACCATCTCCTGGCAGGAGTCAGTGAAATCAATTATTAATATTTTAATTCCTGACAACACTGACCAGATTTCAATTCACAGAGAGGACGCTCCCGATTATAGGAATTTTAATTTAGTACAACCCTTTTCCAGAGCAGAGATATTTAATGTTTTTAAAGAGGTAAAGGATAAGAAAGCACCTGGACCAGATTTGATAACCCCAGTTGTGGCGATGGACGAACTCTGACAAAGGTGAAATCACCAGATGTTTTATTCCAAATGTAAAATTTTCTTATGAGTATAGCAGACAAAGGTGGTATAATCCCAGTGGTTATTGTAATTTTTTATTATCAGGACACGGCCCAATAAACGGGAAACTTAGATATTTTAACCTTGTTGAAGATGACAAATGCCATTGTGGTGAAGTTGAAACTGTTATACATATGATCTTTCATTGTTCTAGTTACCGGGATTTACGTAGCAAGAATAATATTTGCGGAAACACATTAACGCCGGAGCTAATTAATACGGAAGATGCATTTTTAAGATTCAAAATATTCTCCGAAAAACTGTTCTCCATCAGAACGGAAATCGTATTAGATAGTAGAGGCCCGCCTCCACGTGGCAGGGATGGAAACTCGCCCTAACTGGGACGAGGCTAAGTGGCCAATGTTTTTATACTTTTATTCAGTTTTTTACGTTTTTAATCTAGTTTTTAACCTTTTACTGCAAGACTAATAACCTTGGATATGAACTCTGTTTCAGGCGCCAAGTACTGGTCCAGGTGCATATATAGGTCATATAGGTGCCCCTATCTACTCTTNCCATTTATACCTTTTATTCTTAGATTATTTATTGTCTTTTATTAGTTGCTTTTATTGGTTGGTGTGTCTTTTTATTTATTTATTTCTGGTTTTATCTGGTTCTTGTGTTTTGTGTAATTGAAGTTAAATCGATCCCGGCTACAATGAGTGAGGAGACGGTTTTACCTGCTAATACATCGCGAAAATCTCGCAGATATAGGTCATTAAGCACTGGTCGTGAACCCTCCAAAGAGGCCCTCTTTTATCTTACAGAAGCATTAAAAGACGTGGCAAGATTTAAGAAAAATCTAAATGTTACTGCTGGTGTTAGTGACCCCCCTTTGAAGGGGAAAGTTATTACTCCATGCACGGCTGGTAGCGGTGGCCAAATTGCAATGATTAGCCCAATCAAAGATCGAACCGATCCAAAGATCATTATCAATGCTTGCTCTAATAATACTGCTATTAACTCTATGCCGGACATAGACGACACGAGTAGTCCCGTTATTAATTTTAATTCACAGGACGAAATTTTAGTAGAAGTTTTGAAGGAAAATACTACTGGTTCAAGCTGTAGTATTTCTAGTCAAATCTCTAGTCAAATAATAAATTCTAGTCAACCTAAACCTAGTCAATCAAACTCTAGTCAATCTCCTTCTAGTAACGATCTTTTTATCTGTGACGAAATTTTAAATAAAAATTTTATCAATACCTCTTCCGGTAAAATTTTATCTAATAAGCAACCTGTTAATGTCTTGGCACCTGCCTCCTCCAACGACAAAGAGAGTGGCATTAGACCTGGTAATCCCGCGTTCCAAATGACAAACTCCTTAGGAAATGTTAACCCTTCTGCGGACCGACCGACGGGCACCAGTGGGGGGGNAGCAAAATCACGCAATTACAAATAACTAAACCATCATTCAAACAACTCGAATTAAATAAAGATCTTAAATCGGTTCCTCCGAGAGCTCTTCCATTATTTTTAGTTGAGTTACATGACAGCATCCCTTCTGTCGACTTTTTGACTGTTAGATATGTATGCGGTCTTAAGATAAGAATCGAAAAACACCGCCCTCCCAAGGGCCCTCCTCAATGCCATCGCTGCCAGCTGTTTGGCCATACTGACAAAGCATGCCATATGCCGCCTCGCTGTGTGAAGTGCGGTGGTAACCATTTGACCGCGGATTGTAAAAAGGAAGACGGCGAGGCGGTCGTATGCGCAAATTGTAAGGGGGGTCATCCCGCCAGCTATCGTGGATGCCCCGTCTACGCCAAGCTAAAACAAAGACTGAATGATCTTAAAAATAAAGCGCAAAGTAAAATTTAAAAAACCGAAAATCCGCAAGGGCCTATAATAAATGCAGATAAAGACATTGAGTTAAATAGAGAGGTAACATTTACTTACGCTGAGGCAGCGAACGGTGAGAGTGCAAGGACCGAGCGTCCGAAGCAGTTGAATAATAATGCAACGATTTTATCGAGTCCGATTGACGAGGAATTTGCGATTGCGGGTACCTCAAATGTAAGTAATGAAGACGATGACTGGAGGGTTATCATGAGCAAGTGGATCTCGCATTTAGCTCTCCTTATTGTTAAGCCGGGGTTGACAAGAACCAGCTTCATTTCCCATGTAATAAACTCCACTCATTTACTTTTAAATGACTGACGACACTAAAGTAATCAAAATTATTCAATGGAATGCCAACGGCATCCTACGGCAAAAGATTGAATTTACTCACTTCTTGTACAAACATAACAATAGCATCGCACTTATTTCTTATAAGGAATTTCTTACTAGGAACTATTTACTACTTTAATTTTATTTACTGCATCTCCTGTTGTTTATTCGGTCGCTTAATGCTAGATAATGCTGAATTGAAGGTGAGTATAAACTTCTGATATTAAGGCAGCTATGTAGTTGGTGATGTAGTGTTTGATGAGTGGTTTTTCCAGGAATTTTAAAGCGTATTTCGGAGGAGCAGAAGGAGGCCATGTTATCTTTTATGAAGGCTAACCCGGACGTGGCCAGAAACAGGATTTCTGGCCAAAATGCGTCGGTAGTCAAAAAGCTACGAAGTGGAGGGTGTTGGCCTCCATCCTTAATGCTGCCTCCACTGGAGTCAGTAAGACGCCAGATAAGTGGATGAAGGGAAAGTTTGACTGATATTGAAGTCGACTTTGTTTCTTTCACTATATAATACGAACTGCATTCTTGTATTCATGGCAGGATTGGAGGTCAGACATAAAGGCAAAGGTGTCGAAGTGTCGAGGCTCCGATGACATGCTGCTGGCACAGGGGGTGGGCCATCAGTGGCAACTCCACTGACTGCCCTGGAGGAGAGACTCCTACTGTTTCTAGGAGAGACTGTAGTAGTACNTGGAGGAGATTTTAATGATAAGAGTCCAAAATGGGGCAGCAAAAAAGAAAATTTTCGTGGGAAAAAACTAGCTAACTTTTTAGACGTTAATAAATTTACAATACATTTCAGTGAAAGCCCCACCCATTACGTCAGCGGGCAGCCCCATTGGAGTGACTCTATTGACTTTTTTTCAGCACTTTTTTAACAAATCGCCTCATCGTTTTAACAAAGAACGAACTGGCCTCGGATCACCTACAACTTCTTCTCTATTTACCTTTGGATATTTTAAATTCTCAGGACAAGAACTCTCGCATCGTTAATTTTAGTCGTTTTAGTGCTATTTTGAGTAACTTATTCAGTAATTTTAAATATCGTGACAATATTACTAACGCTAAGCAGATCGACGAGGCGGTTGAGGAGTTCACTCGACTGGTCGGACTGGCATTTATGCGGGGGTCGGTGGCAAAGAAACGGGCCCCGATGCCGATGGCGCAGTATCAACAGCAACAACATCCATGGGATCACTGGACATAATGAAGGTGTTGGAGGAGAAGGAAGAACCATCTGTGACAACTAAGGATGCGTACTCGGACGCAGAAAGGCAAGCTGATTTTCATGTTATTTGTGAAACAGAGCGATTTTTTAGACGATTCAATATGAAAGGAAGGGAGTTAACGATAATGTTAAAACCTTTCCATAATAATAATAACTTGAATCCTCTAACATGGATTGAGGATGTAATGGGATCAGTGGTAGATTACATAAAGAGCAAGGATGTTAAGGATTGTGATTATCTAGGGTTAAGTATTGCCAACCAATCCGATCCTGATAAATATGTCTCAATTTCGTTCAGACGAGCTGATCAAATGTTCAGCGATGTAATTACATCTACCATTGCAAAGGTAGTGCAAAGTAATAAATCGTTTCTGATATCATCGCCTCTTAAAATTTTAGTACAACATATATCTATGCCCAATGGCAGAGGGAGATGGAAGAGGTCGATACAGTTGTCGGGATTTCATGATTTCTGTTATAAGAAAAGATCGATAGTGGTTATCAACAATCGTGATAATGCATGAAGATTAATCCCAGTACTGTTGGGCCAAACAAGAAAAAGAGACTGACATTCCAAGCAGTCCCTGATACCTCCTTAAATGCATACGTCACGGGTGTTGGCGACCTCCTGGGAGGGTGGCAATAAAGTCACACACGCAACGTGCCAGGCTAACCAACGCATCTGTATGTATCATAGCTGAGAGGAATTAGAAAACAATTTTATATCTAATCGGGGAGGCATTTCTGTTAATAACAAATGCATTCCTGCAGGGAGAATGGTAACTCTCTCATAGAAAATATTCTTAAATACTTACTTAAATTCTTCCCACAAATTAACCAATTAACAAAAGACATTTCAAAGTACTAAGTCAAGCTGGTAGGCTGGTATCCTCAATTTACCAGCTACATATTGGAATAAAAGAAGAGGGATACTCACATGTTATATATTGGGTTCGAATGGCACATATCGTTTTAATCGTTATAAGAGAGGGGTTAACCATCCCCGACTCTTTCGTAATAGATCTCGGTGATGTTCCTCACCAAATCTACGTACGACCCGAGGATAGTAAGTGTTATTTTGTAACAGTAAGGGGCATAATGCAAAACAATGTCCTAATCGGTACAGAGATTCTTCCACTATCCCCATCAAGTCCATGGAAACATCACTAAACAATCTCCACGGTAGTCAACAAAGCACGTCCGTGCCAACCGACTCAAACAAAAGAACTGCCTTCTCCATCCATTGGTTTTGTCATCTCCTGACCCATCTGTTAGTTTTCCTGATCCATTCATCTGTCTACTGCATCTGAAAAACATTTACCTAATATATAGATTCTTCTATGGTTGAGATGAATCGCATCCCTTCCCAAGTCACTGAGTTACCCAGGCATTTGGATTAGTGACACTCAACCCCTGACATTTACACACCCACAGTCTATTCCCCTGTTAATGTGGTCAATCTTCCCTGCAGCCACATCCCTCCTTTTAACAATCCCACTTATTACAATTTTTGCTTTATTGAATTTTTGAGAAGCAACCTTACACAAATCCCATACTTCCCCGACATCATGATCTGAACTCTTGGCACTTTTTACATTATTCGTTCCAACACATATTAAAACAACCTTGTCTTCCCTTTCATCCCCCATTTCTTCAATTGTATGTTTTAAAAATTCAGTACTTATTCCCGGAAAACATTAAACATTTGCCCCTCTTCCGTCTACATTCATTCGCAGTAAACCTAACCATTGAGTCCCCTAAAATCTTAACGTTTTTGAAAGAATCCGAGGTAGCGTTATCTTGTGTATGGTTAACTTTGTTAGTACTTATCTGTTTTTTCAGCTCCTCATTCTCCGACGTCAGTCTCTTGACTCTCTTTCTCTTCTTCTAATTATTTTCGTAGCCATAGAATTAACGCGTCCTTCTCCTTCGTGGTAGTCCTGTCCCTTCTCTTTCTGCAGCTACTGCAGTGCCGGTTGTCTTCTATACAGTTTTCGGCTTTAAAAAGACTCAACCGAAACGGAAGGACTTTTTACGATCTCCACAACACACACTGTTCCTTACCGAGTTCTTACACATCACACATTTAGATAACGACACACCTTTTCCTGCCATTGTAACGCCTTTCATTTCTTCTGTGGGAGCTACCTATAGACACGGCCTCTCTCCTTTACCACTGAGCACTAACCTCTCTCGTATTTACACTGGTCTTTTATACTCTTTCCATGAGATGAGTATATTTTAAAGGGTTTCATAGGTTATTTAAAACTATCTATGTATGCTTGTTTGTTTTACATTTATTTTTATCTATTTATTCATATTTGCATTTTTTAAATACCTTGGTTCAGTTGTCAAACAGAATAATGATTTAACTTAAGAAATTAGGAGTAGAGTCCCCGCAGGAAATCGGGCTTATTTTTCCTGTAAACAGCTTGTGGCGTCAAAATTGCTGTATAGACATAGCAAGATGAAAATATATCGATCAGTCATAAGACCCATTGTGACCTACGGGTGTGAAGCATAGTCCATTACGAAGAAACAGGAAGATATGCTCGATGTGTTTGAAAGGAAAGTGATAAGAAAAATCTATGGCCCAGAACAAAATGAAAACGGACTGTGGAGGATTCGGACAAATGAAGAAATATATGATCTTATTCAAGGAAAGAACATTGTTCGATTCATTAAAGCCCAGAGGATCATGTGGCTTGGACATCTACTCCGCATGGAACCCTCAAGATCCGTTAAGAAAATCGATGACTGGAGACCCACAGAGGGAAGTCCAAGAGGCAGGCCTCGTAAAAGATGGAGTGATAGAAGATCTGAGGAAAATGGGAGTCAGGAACTGGAGGACCGTCGCTACTGATAGAAACGCCTGGAGAAGAGTCGTGAAGGAGGCCAAGGTCCTCGGAGGACTGTAGCGCCATAGGAAGAAGAAGAAGAATTCATATTTGTATACAAATATTTATTACAAAACTTGTACAGGTCCACAATAAAAGATATAAACGTTTACCGGTTTCGGCATAAAACCCTCCCTCGTAATCCACCCTCGTATCATGTTTAGTCACGAACTAGAAAAAGAAAAATCCCTAAATTTTCTGGACTCTCGTCTTTCCTTTGCTGTTTTCAGAAAACCTACGTATTCTAACCACGTAATCCCAGCCGAGTCTAATCACCCTTTCTCCCAAAAAACCGCTGCTTTTAACTCATTAACTCACAGACTCCTCCATATTCTGTCTGAAGAAAAGTTTAACAAAGAATTAAATACAATCCTTTCCACTGCGGTTAGTAATGGCTATAAACCGGAGTTAATCACTAAAATACTTCTCAAAAAACAGAGAATGTTAGCCTTACGCGAACTATTCATACCACCAACCGAGCATTTTGACGATTTAACTAAATGGTTTAGATTAAATTTTATTGACGAGTGCAGTTTAAAATGTTCAAAGATTCTCACCTCTGACTCGAGACGTCCAGCTTATTATACGAAAAATAATTTACAAACTCTTGTCTGCAACGCCAAAGACAAGATTCACCCCCTTAATAAATCTGGAGTTTACAGATTAGATTGCGAGGACTGCAAGACAACATACATCGGTCAAACTGGGAGGAGTATTTCCAAACTCGTGACGGAGCACAAGAAAGCGTTTTTGAATAAATTTGGGCAGTCACATTTTGCCGATCACCTCGTAGATAAAAATCACTCTTCTTTCTTCCTTATTATTTTGCATCAAGACACCAAAGGGAAGAAGCTTGACCTATTAGAAGAGTTGCAAATCCACCTCCATAAGCATTATTCCAATGAGTTAGTTAATGAGTTTTTGTTCACTAACAACCGATCACCACTCCTAATGGGACTTTTGACTCATTTACCTCTTCCTCCCATCTCAAGAAATTGACTTGTTTACTCTTTCTTCATGCTATGCTCCCCCTCCCCCCCACTTTTTCTCCCTCCTCCGTCCTCCACTGCATTTAAGCCCTCGCTCGACACAACTTCTTTCAGTTCTGAAGATGGCATGATTTTATGCCGAAACCGGTAAACGTTTATATCTTTTATTGTGGACCTGTACAAGTTTTGTAATAAATGTTCGTTTATGATGAAGTTCCACCAAGTATCGCATAACCAAATTCTTTATCGTATTTGTTTATTTATTGTATCATATTTTTTTACCTGTGTGTGTTCACTTCGCTTTCAACACGCTTTTTTTATTCCTTTACTCATCTCAACGGATTCTTTCGTCCATCTAACCTATCGCTCTTAGATGGATATGACAGGAACCTGAGAATAATTAATTTAAACGTTCTCTCCTTGAAAGGGATATTGAAATGGGCTCTCCTTACGTCATTCCTAGAAGCTCAACGACATGACGTGGTACTTTTGCAGGACGAACACGGTAGCACCGGCGATGGACTCGTATGTCTTTTACTTCTCTCCCCTTTCTACGCCGCACAGGAAAAACGGGAATAGCGCTGCACCGATCGGTTTACAAAAAAGCGCGCCCACCCGTTGTGATCAGCCATGGACACGCGTTAGGCACTATTGTCGACTTAGGCCGAATTACTCTTGACATAGTATCCTTTTATGGCCCGCACGACCAACCGAAGGCCCTTCCGGCCATGGAAGCAATAAGGCTCAACTGGAGTCGAGGAGCCGGGACAGCGGACGAGTGACGATCTTGGGGGGAAGTTTTTAACGTCACTCTCAACGTGGTTAAAGACAGATCGTCCGGAAGAGAGAGGAACCCACAATTCGCCGATTTACTCAGGAGGTTGGTGGAGGACCTCGAATTGGTGGATGCGTCGGTGGAACTCAGAAGAGGAGAGGAAAGGCACACCTTTCACGGAAAAAATGTGCACTCGAGGTTGGATCGTTTCTACGTGTCCGGCGTGAGCCTCTTGGCCCTCGAATGCATGAGGATGATCCCGTCGTTTACGGATCACAGGGAGGTCGGAATATCTATCTCGCTGATGAAGGTGATCCTTCAACTCATACTGGAGATTCGACAACGGACTCCTGAGGAGCGACGACTATATGAGAGATGTTAGAGAACTCATCTCAGCGATCACCGAACTGACGACGTTCACAGACCTGACTTCGAGACTGGAATTATTAAAAATGAAAATAGCAAATGAATAACCTGGAAGTGGGATGAGGAAAAGGTACTAAAGGAAACAGACACAAGCCTAGGAAAAAAAGGCGGCAGAAGAAATACGAGAAAAAACAGTAGACTACGTGAGAATACAAAAAGGCCAGCTGAGGGATGGATATGCTGATGGAGTGCAGCTGAAGAGGGACAAGACCATTGTGGAGAGGATGGGATGGGAGAATTTGATCACTAACCACGCCTCCTTGGCCCCTCAGGTAGCAAAGTGGTCGTCGAGGGTGGTACTGAGGCCTATAAAGAGGTTCAAGATAGACGGCCAATTGGAAGAGGACCCGGCCGCGTTGAGGAAGCTCGTTTCCACCAGCTATTAGTAGTAGTATTTTAAGGGGATAAGGCGCCTCAACCTCTTGGTTATTTGCGCCAATACTTTGGTATATATCACAGATTAGTGCTTAAAGTCAGTCCTAAATCAGTAAAATCCAAAAGAATGAGGATAAAATTAAAGCTTCCTTAGAAGATTGGCTCTTTTAATGAANTTCATGTTGGGGAAATGGTAACCCTTCTGCGGACCGACCGACGGGCACCAGTGGGGGGGTCAAACAAAGCAAATGTCATGCAAAAGAAGTAGGAAAAGTAAGAATTCACCTAATATTCAGGTAGAAGAGGTCAATTTACCTTAAAGAAAGAAGAATAATCAGGCTAAATTTGTAGGACTATTTGGTGAGGATATTTCGCCCGCAAATCTAAATTTTTCAAACAAAAACAATTCTGCCGCGGGGGGGAATAAAGGACCTCCGGTCTGTGCACCTTCCCCCTCTTTGACATTCAAAGGTGACAATGGTAAGGGGGCCGATAAAGCTCCTCTCCATCCCTCACTCTCTCCTAATACGATCCATTCCATTGAGTCAGAANCCCCGCGACGTCCAGAACTGCACGAAGTCGCCTTTCGGAAGCCAATCTACATCCAAGACGCGCAGCAGTCAAGGAAGTTTTAAATCCAGCTCACCGTGCAGCACGCATTGCCTTCGCTAATGCACATGCCGAGCATGGAGAAGAAGTTTGGCGCCAAATAATATTTTCTGATGAGAAAACATTCTCCTCTTCATCCTCGGGGCCAGTACTGGTTTATCGGCCAAATAATACCCGTTTCTGTCCCAGATACATCTGGGAACGGGCCAGGAGTGGCCGATTTTCGGTTCATGCTTGGGCATGGATTTGCGCCGATGACCCGGGGGTATGCTGGAGGATAAATGGAAACTTAAACGGTGACAAAAATGTCCAAATATTGGACAATGTCATGCTGCCTTCAGTGTCATCAATATTTGAGGAAAATTTCATCTTACAGCAAGTAGGAGAAGCTTAACTCACTGTATAACTTAACAGTTAATGTCATGCTGCCTTCAGTGTCATCAATATTTGAGGAAAATTTCATCTTACAGCAAGTAGGAGAAGCTTAACTCACTGTATAACTTAACTGTTAACACTGAAAACCCCGATTTCTCACTTTCATGAAATGAGTTTAACAACGTTCTTGAAATAGACATCGAAATATTGGAGTCGATTATAGCAGCTAGTCGACATCGATTCGATATTTGAGGTATATAAAGTTCGTGTCCGTCGAAAATTATTTCACTCTCAGAGGGAAATCCTGGTAATCGCTATGTTTAAAGTCATTGTCGATTTTCAAGGATTTCAGGATGGGAAAAGATTTATCGTGAAATTTCCATCTGCAATGTAGAGTATCGCGAAACGAAAACGTGGTAGATCAGATCACCGTTTCCCGAAGAGAGAAGAAACAAATCTGAGCGTGTACAAGATCGCTGGCTTACAAAGAAATATCACAGCATTGAATGGAACGACGGGGAGTCCGATCATCAGGATGTAAAGTATATACTCAGATTATTTACTAGACGCGCTGTGGTTTTCGCCAAATGCCGTGAAAATTGCTTATTTCTGAGCGAGATTTTCTCCCCAAGAGTCGTTTACGATATAGCCGATTTCGGATCTCCGTCTTTGAAAAAGTAGAAGTGCGACGATGAGTTTGATTATTTCTGGTGCTTTCCCAAACATTATACATCGCATTATCNAAATTCTTTATGTCTTCATTCATTATATACCATTTTGTTGCACCAAAATTGTACATAATGACCATTGATAGAGCCTTGTTTATTTGGTGAAATATCCACTTCAATCTGACGTTGGCCCGTTGAGTTTGTGTGTGATATTATAATATTCAGTAATGAAAAGCTAATGAAATTCTCCGGAGTTAGTCACTTTAAGATATCGTAATTGCTTGAAACAAAGTTCAGTTTTAATTCGGTATTTATCAGGGTTTTAGTTTTAGTCATTACATAAACTCTATAAGAATGAATGGAGGGTAGGAGTATCTACTAACCTAAGTTTATCTTAATATTTGCTTATGATAAAATTGATATAAATTATTCTGTGCAGGTAATTTATAGTCATCCATTAACTTATTTTCAGTGAGTAAATCAAGTAAAGAAGGCAATGTCAGGGTGTCTCCAGAACAGAGAATCATAATGATTCAGTATTTGGACGAGCACCCTGCATTGGCTCAGGGCAACTTTTTTCGGGCAAGGAACTGCCACTAGAATTAGAATGTGGGCAGATTTGAGCAGAGAGCTCAATGCATGTGGCACAGGGGCAACCAAGACGATAGAGAAGTAGATTAAAGTAACTATCGAATTGCATACTTAAAACTATTGTTTTACAAAAATGGCTGTATTTAATGTTTATCCTCAGTGCTGGTAGGACCGAAAATGTGATATAAAAGGGAAAGGGCAGAGGTTGAGTAATTAATATTGTGTGGTCGTGGTTAATAAATATTGTGTGGAAAATTACAAAGTTTAATCCCTTATTTACTGCATCTCCGGTTGTTATTCGGTCGCTTAATGCTGAATTGAAGGTTAGTATAAACTTCTGATATTAGGGCAGCTATGTAGTCGGTGATGTAGTGTTTGATGAATGGTTTTTTCAGGAACTTTAAAGCGTATTTCGGGGGAGCAGAGGGAGGCCATGTTATCTTTTATGAAGGCTAACCCGGACGTGGCCAGAAACAGGATTTCTGGCCCAAATGCGTCGGTTGTCAAAGCTACGAAGTGGAGGGAGTTGGCCTCCATCCTTAATGCTGCCTCCACTGGAGTGAGTAAGACGCCAGATAAGTGGATGAAGGTAAAGTTTGACTGATATGGAAGTCGACTTTGTTTCTTTCATTATATAATACGAACTACATTTTTGTAGTCATGGCAGGATTGGAGGTCAGACATAAAGGCAAAGGTGTCGAAGTGTCGAGGCTCCGATGACATGCTGCCGGCACAGGGGGTGGGCCATCAGTGGCAACTCCACTGACTGCCCTGGAGGAGCGACTCCTACTGTTTCTAGGAGAGACTGTAGTCAGTTGAGTACTTGGTACAATTGACCCATTGGAGGTATTTCTGCATTTGTAGAGCATATTTGGTCATTTTATTTGTTTGGGGTAGGTGAGGGAAGAGTCCAGCAATTCCTCTTTCTGTAGAAGTAATAGTAATAATAATAAT
>KZ309162.1:62741-123181 GCA_000376725.2 Ladona fulva | reverse complement strand
AGGAGCCTCCCGACTCCCCAGCCGCCAGCAGCCGATTGACCAGGAGTGGGCTTCTCCTGGCCTCCCGTCTAGGAGAGGCAGGGGCCGAAGTGGAGTGTTGGGGATACCTCCCCCGCAAGAGAGGTCCCCTCAGCCACCAGGATCCCCTTTCCCCCCGACACGGGTCGCCATGCACGGCAAACGCATGGGTGGGCGTTCAGCACACAGAGAGGGCCAGCAGGATGTGAGAAGAAGAAAGTGATGGGGTGATTGAAGATGAAGAAAGATGTGATGAAGCATGAGAGCCCTCCCTGTGTCCCCCCCTCACCACGTGGAGGAACCCACACCGAGGGGAGTTTAACAACGTTCTTGAAATAGACATCGAAATATTGGAGTCGATTATAGCAGCTAGTCGACATCGATTCGATATTTGAGGTATATAAAGTTCGTGTCCGTCGAAAATTATTTCACTCTCAGAGGGAAATCCTGGTAATCGCTATGTTTAAAGTCATTGTCGATTTTCAAGGATTTCAGGATGGGAAAAGATTTATCGTGAAATTTCCATCTGCAATGTAGAGTATCGCGAAACGAAAACGTGGTAGATCAGATCACCGTTTCCCGAAGAGAGAAGAAACAAATCTGAGCGTGTACAAGATCGCTGGCTTACAAAGAAATATCACAGCATTGAATGGAACGACGGGGAGTCCGATCATCAGGATGTAAAGTATATACTCAGATTATTCACTAGAAGCGCTGTGGTTTTCGCCAATGGCCGTGAAAAGTGCTTATTTCTGAGCGAGATTTTCTCCCCAAGAGTCGTTTACGATATAGCCGATTTCGGATCTCCGTCTTTGAAAAAGTAGAAGTGCGACGATGAGTTTGATTATTTCTGGTGCTTTCCCAAACATTATACATCGCATTATCAATGTTCCAAAAAGAATTGTATCAAGCTAGCGAGATGGTTTATGACGAGTGGTAAAGCTGAACACGGATCATCTTCTATCCGCTTTCAATCTTTCGAAAATGTTCCATATCCTTCGCAGTAGTAAGATTGGAGGAACGTAGGAGGATGATTGGAGGATTGGAAGTGGAGGAACCCACACCATCCCCCCTCGGTGTGGGTTCCTCCACGTGGTGAGGGGGGGACACAGGGAGGGCTCTCATGCTTCATCCATATCCTTCGAAAGTCGACGTGTACGAGGTTGAAAAAGGATTCTTTTACTCCGGTTATGGAGACACGGTTGTGTGCCACGCTTGCGGGGTTGACATCGGAAAATGGAGCCCTGGCGTCGACCCTCGGATGGAGCATCGACGAGCGAATCTTTTGTGCCCTATCATAGTGAATTCTACGCCCTCCGCATAGAAGGAGAAAACAACACTATGTACAAATGTATTCGAAAAGTTAACACGATATATATTTTAATATTGATGATAAATAAATACATCTACACTCTGTATTTCGTTTTCTTTCATTCCAGAACATCGTGGAAATATGAACTCGATGCAGCTGACATACGCTCTATCTAGTAATTTACGAACAAATCGATTACTTCGAGGAGTTTATCCGGCTGATAAACCACCAACGAGTTTCAGTTACCCGGCTTCGTTTATTGTAAACACAAATCCGTCGACCAAGGGTGGTACGCATTGGATTGCCATTTTTATCGACGATAAAGGAAAAAGGGGATAATTTCGACATTTATGGAATAAGGCCTTTTGTGAGGGAACATATAAACTTTATGAATCGTGTCTGTACTTCGTGACGATGGAATAAAGTAAGACTTCAGGGATGGGGAAGTGCCGTATGCGGAACTATGCTGCAGTATTCGTTTATCATCGTAGCATTGGACACGATATGGAGAAGTGTTTAAATTTATTCTATTCGAACAGGTCATTAAATAACGATAAGCAGATTAAGACTCTATACAACGGTTTATTCAACTGTTGCGGCATTCGCAAGCACGTGCATAATTCCTCCTTCCAAATTTGTCGAAGCTTTCGAAAGGAATTTTAAAATGTCAACGGTTTTGTCTTTTATCATAGCCGGCGGAGGTTTCTTTCTCTTCCCTCACCCCCACACCTTTTTAATGGAAGGTATTTAACCACTAAAGGAGGGAATCCTGCAGCCCAAGAGAGATGGGGAGTTGAGCTAGAGCCATTGCTAGGAAGTTAAGGGAATCGATAAACCGCAACCCTTTGAAGGTTATGCTAAGTATCTTAGTCCCACCCATTATTACTTCGGGTTTCCAATCGGTGTTTTCCAAGATGGATCTTAAAATGAAATTTCCATCATATCCCTTCGCGTTATGTGCTATACACGTTAGGTAGCGATAATTTTTATTTCCTAGCGATTCGATATGATGGATAAATTCGCGAACGGTGTCATCTGTGGAGAAGACCCTTTCCTTAACTTTACAGCCATTACATAATTTACTGTTTTCGGAAATGCAAGTATCACAGCAGGTGTCTGAAACGAGAAGATTTGGTAAGTGGAAGAAGAATTGGAAGGAAACACGTCGTCTTGCCGACATTCTATGTCATAGGAAACATATGCGTGAGGTCCTGGCAAATCATCTGTACTAAGGCTGGTCATATAGCATTCGTGGTCCGGCGAAGTATATTTTCTGCATGTGGAACAGAAAATATTCCCACAAACATGAGCCCCAAAGTTTTCCCCCACAACATACACTGCGGAGCAATTGACGCATGAACGAATAATGTTACAAACAGATTTGCCTCTACCTTGAGGGAGGTGATTTTGGAAACAGTTTTCCCCATAGAAATCCCTATTGCAAGAAAGACAAGATTTGGCTATTAAGGATGTATCGCATGGAGGTGAGGAGCGACTTTTAACACATTCTTGCATGCATTTGTGGCCGTATCGGTGGACGTAAGGAAACTTACAGGGTCTGCAGTAATAACTACATCCGAAAGCCCCTGTAGGCGATGTTATTAAATTATAATGCCCTGCACCGTAAATGAGGTCGATCGTCTTCCTCTTCACCCCCTGAACTGTGAGGTTCGGACCTTCAAAAATAACCTCTTTCCCGCAACGGTCGCTAAATACCGGTGTTTGGTATTCAGCAAGAGACTTCTGAATATTTTCTATCTCCTCTACACCATCCCCAATCTCCCCAATCACCACGCCTGCATTTTTGTAGAGCTCGAGCGCCTTAGTTCGCAAAGAATTATATCCTTTATATAACGTTTTGAAAGAGCTACGTGTATCTTCGTGTCGGGCAATCCCTTGGCATATAGCACGCGGAAGACAAAGGTTATCGTCGTTTGTAACCACTACAATACTTTTACGTCTGAGGCAGAAACTATGAAAATCAAGGAACGGTGCCAATCTCAATCTGTTTCCGCGGCCGTGAGGGATATTGACGTATTGAAAGGAGATGGATAACATTCCGTTTAGGAAGAAATCCTCGTTATATTGAAGAACTTTTTCTATGCGACTAATGAGAACGGGGGCTTCCAGCTGATCGCATCTACGAAACGAAATACACCATCACCCATCGACTCCTGTTTATAACCAGGTTGGTGCCGGAGAGCCCTCAAAAATTTCCAGTTTAAAGGAAAATAGTGTTTTCCTAAGAAAGTTCAAACTATGGGGGAGAGAATTAGTCATCGCTGTGAACCCAGTTCCCTCTCCAATGGTATGGCACGATGTTGGACTCTTTGATGGACACTATCAAATCTGGCGTGGATGGGTGTGCCCATCTGTGCCCATGAGTGATTCTTATCCCGCCCGAGATATCAACACGAATACGAAATGACCATCAAAGAAGACAAAAAAGAAGGAAATTATCTAATTGTCTGTAAGAGCCTTTCCAAACACGCAAGACGTCATCGACATATCTCAACCACATAAACAAGGGTTTTGTCAAATTGTGAGAATTTGAAAACAAATTATTCTCAAAATTATCTAAAAATATTTCGGCTAAAATTGGCGAGAGTGGAGATCCCATCGCCAGACCATCGGGTTGATTATAAAAAGTTTTTTCAAACAAAAAATAATTCTGTGAGATACAAATATCGGTCAGCAATATTACATCGTGAATAACATTTTTGTCTAAGTTTCTATCAACCAATAATTTTTCCAGCAGTAACAATGCCTCTGCCTTTGGAATGTTAGTGAATAAGTTGCTCACATCGAAGGAAACAATTTTTGAGTTTTTACATAAGATCACATTTTTAAGTCTATTAGATAAATCGATGGAATTTTGAATACCATACTTCGGAGAAAACAGGGTTAGTTTTTTAATGAGATCATTTACTAGAGAGGCCAATTTATGAGTTGGGGAAGAAACACATGAGATCACTGGTCGAATGGGGATATCTGGTTTGTGTAACTTCAAGAGTGCATATAATCTTGGTGGAAGAGGGTTAGGATTAATAATTTTAAAACGGTCCTCTGGTTTTATCACTGTTGTGCACTTTTTCACTGTTTCTATCACTTTTTTGTTTAATTTGTTGGTAGGATTGCTAATTTGCACTATATGGTTGTCTGCTAAAAATGTTTGCACTTTTTTGATGTAGTCTTTATTGTCTATAATCACTAAACACTTTCCTTTGTCAGCTTTTGAAATGACGAGATTTTCACGTTCCACGGTGTTCTTGATGTTAAGTAGAATTCTTTTTACTGGGGAATAGGAGGGTATCACTTGATTTTTTAGATGTGAGGTGATAGTGTAAGTGAAATTATGCTTTAAGGATGAATCAGTTCCTTTTCGGTTAGAAATTAGCTCGCAATCAGCTATTAAGTTCTTAAAATCGTTGATATTGCAGTAGTTGGGGTTGAAATTTAATCCTTTAGACAGAAGGTTAACTTCGCTATCGGAAAAGGTAACATTNATTCATCTATTTCCCAACCACTCACCTCTGTTATCTACCGTTTGTCTTCTCCCGTTACTTCCCACTCCCAATACTCCTAACCCCTTCCCTACCTGAACAGTCACCCAATTGGTCATTGACTTATATATACATATACCCTCTAGCTTGTGGTCCCTTCGCCTGATGATGGACTGAAAGGTCTGAAACCGGTCGCTAGATTTAACTCCTGTGGAATTTTGGACATAGTGTGTTTTATTTCTACTTTCTATTTTTTTTAATTGCAAAATTGCCAAAATAGCGAAGTTTACTCTTTATAATGCAGTAGCAAGGTTGTTAAAATGTTCATCATTGCATTATTCATCTCAGAAACAAGAAGCGACGAAGGGAAATAAAGGCTAAACTCGGAAAGGGGTTCGAAGTGAGAGATTTAGGTCTCTCTCACTGTTGCTTGGGCGTCCAAATAGATCAATGCGAAAATGAAATCAAGTTAAGCCAGCAGAGAATCAAAAAGAATCAAAACCCCATCAAGAGTCTGTTGGAGAGATTTGGGATGGAAGAATCAGAACCCGTCATCACACCAAGCGATTTAGGTATAAAATTACCAAGTGGCGCTCCGAGAACTGAGAAAAACCGAAAGGAGAAGCCATACCGAGACTTGATCGGATCATTAATGTATCTGGCGGTAGCTACAAGGCGAGATATATCGTTTGTAGTAAATCGACTAGCTCAGTTCAATGAAAATTAAAAGGAGAAGCATTGGTCTGCAGCGAAGCGNGACTGTTAACGACAGTAATCCACATATTTACAAAATTGGACAACGGCGATGGAGAGAATGGTTGCTTTTTATAATCAAATTCTTACGCTGGTACGACCTTCATCTTTGCCCCATTGATGAAATAAATTGATGTATGTATAAGTGTTCTACCTTTCGGTAGGTTTATTTGCCTTAGTATTCCCTATTCAAGACCATTTCTTTCGTTTCTTATGTATTCTTTCTTTCGTTTCCTGTATGTCATCCAACAACTTTTGTATTTGTCTTCCCTTCTTCAATTACTCTCCTCTCAATATTTGATCCACCCATTTCCCCTGTCGACGTTTAATTACTTCGATTAAATCCCCGACCATCTCTAGTGCCTATGACTTTGGTTATCTAGCAAATCAACTTACCATTTCCATTTTACTCCACACCCACATCTCAAAGGCCTCTAATCTTTTGATGTCCTCCTTTCGCAAGGTCCATGTTTTACTAGTATACAGCAAAATACTACATAGCAAGGATTTTACTAATCTTTTCCTGTTTCCTTATCGAGACCTCTAGTCACCAGTTCCCTTCGCTTCTCGAAAGCTTCCTTGGCCAATGCTATTCTTTTCGAACCTTATCTGTACACCTCCCATCCCAAGGGAGGAACCCAAGTAAGAATATTTATCCACCTGTTCTAGTTTTTCCCCATCTACCCTGATCGTTACCTCAGCTTACTTTCCTTTGGTAAATCCCATCCATTTGGTTTTTCTAACGTTTATTTTCATTCCAAATTCCCTTGCTTTTTCTTTCAGGGCATTAACTAATACTTGTAAAAGATTGGTTTAAAAATGAAAAAAATGTTACTTCATGTTGTGCCCTATGCTAAATCTTTGTTTATTTATAATCAAAGATGGGATATAATGAAGCCACCAATCTCTTCCTGCATTTGGTTTTATATCAAATACGAAGTAATTTATTTAGTTTGTGCAGGTGCAATTTCGATTGGAAAATCATTCCAGATGTTTTAAGACTGCAGGAATTGCCAATTACTTTCAAGAGGAATCTATTTTTATGTACAAATGTAGGTAAGTGAAGAACCATATACACTGGAAGTTGTTTAAGCTGAAATGTAGGGGCCCAACTTAAACATACCGCGTTAACCTAATTCACTAGTAACGCAACAAACCGCATTGAGTTATATAGATACGAGTATTTACCTTCTCTTATATATAGAGAAGCCCATAATTTACATGCATTAAACTCTAAACCATTGAACTATCAACAATAATAATTACGTAAAGTCTTCTGTTTGTAAAATAATTGTAGGATTTATGAAAAATATTTATACGCAGTTATGGATACAGAGTAACAACTCATATGTTTATCGAAATCGCAGCATAAATGCCGTAATGTGTAGTCGAGGAATCACGGGGATATTTTTCATATCGACCATAAAATGATTTCATGATAATCATTTCGCGATAACCGATTAAACAGACATTGAAAGCCACAAGGGAAGTAACGGATAAATGCTACTCTTCATGTTAAACGATATTCCGTGTTTTGGGAAAGTAGATCTTCATTAATGTATAAGCGATCGCAGACGTGTTCCTTAATCGAAGAGATGAGAATCTCGAGATGAGATTGTCCATAATTACGTAGCTACTAAGTTATATAGCCCCATCTTGAGAAAACGAATAGACTATGGGACCATCGGCAGGCATTAGAGGCTCTGACAACCCTTGAAAATTGAAATTTTAACGTACCTAGAGAAATAAACGTTAGTAAGTGCATCCTGAGTTTCTCTTATAAACCCATACTTGACGCATGCACGAATATTCATAATAATAACATAGAAATGTCGGCAGTAAAAATATTCATAACAGAATAACACCGATTATACTCACATCATTAATCCTAGATACGGAGGAAATCTAATGAAATGCTTTATTTAGTTACATGAATGTATGTAGTTTAATTTACGAAGGTTTTGCCACTGTAATATATCTTTGTGCAGGTTTTTAACACTTTTATTTGTCCTAGGTGGCAACTTACGTCTTTCTAAGTGGAAATAATTTCTGTATCAACCATCCCGAGCTATTATATGGAAACATTTATTCTGCGAGTTTTTTTCATTCTTCCCTTCTTTTATTTCTATTTCCATTGAGCCTGTTAAAAATCTACGCATATTGTAGTTTAATATTTTATATAATGTTATGATTTCGTATTTGTACATTATTTTGACAAGGGTTAAACGGAATACGGGACTCTCTGGTCCCAATTTCGCCCAATACATACGATCGTATTGTATTATGGTAGTTTTTAATAATATGAAGGGAGTAACTCCTCCAGCGAAGAATTGCCAACGTTGAAGCATTGTACAAATACTCGAACATCATAGATAGAACATCAAGCCATCATAGAACAGCCATTATTAGTGATCCGAGGGATGTGAGAATGGACGGGTCCCACTGAGGATCACCGTCAATAGGACGACACGTACAATAGACCGTATATTCATATAGTCGCAGGATTGACATCTGATGGATGGGAAAGCTGAGAATGTGCGTTTACCGGACTCTGCCAATGTGTGGACAGAATATTCTTCTACTTCATGCATTACAATTTTTACTTATTCATTTCAGAAAATGTAAGCCACCTTTTAATTTACACTTACAGTTATGACCCGATAACGGCATTGGCGTATGGCAGGGAGATATTAACGCCTATCTCCGTATCTAATAAATCCTTTTACATTCTCCGATGATCTTCCCTTTTTTCGTTGATTTCGATGAAATCTTAGCTTTTCAGCATCGAAAACTTTTCTCAAATGTAATCACGACTTATAAATTATAATACAAAAGCAAGATATTGAATTCCGTCTTCAAAACTAACAGATTTTTCAAACCAACTATCACTCACTCACTGCAGGTGTGGTTACAGTCAATTTTAATTAGAGATATTGCAGCGAGAATCGAATTACAATGTGGCCCTGTCATCTATTTGGACTCGAATCGAAAGTAGGATCATAAAGTTTGTCTGTTGGCCTAAGTAAATTCCGCAACGACAACGGATTTCGCAGCGGGAAATGGGGTGTCTTTGAAAAAGCGTTCTGTTCTTTCCAAGGAAGGTATACTCGCCGTTGAAGTATTAACCTCTCGTTTGACTCATAAGGATCCGAACATTGGAGAGCCCCGGGACAGCAACGCCAAGGCTGCCACTGCGGTGGAAGAGGAAAGTATAGCAGTGGAAGGGGAAAAGCCACAGGTTATAGGAGCTATCAATTGACGCATCGACCGTTACGTGAGCACCATTCAGAAGAAAAAGTCCAAAGTATCAACCTAAGGGTATGGAGGCCTTATAAAATACATTAATGGAGGGATTAGAATTATACTAGTCTTTCTCATATTTTATATTTCATAAAATGCTGACGAGAAATGGAGCATAAAATAAAAGAAACCCTCCTCGACAGGAGGATAGGTTGCAATTGCAAAATCCGTAAGGTTTCAAAAGCAATATTAAGTTAACTGTGATGATTCTTCCCGATGTTCATATCCGTGGTCAGAGGCTAGATGATTCACATCATAATAAAGAGCAAGGAAAAGGGAAAATAGCTGGTTGATAGGATGGAAGGTAAGATAGGAGCGAATATTTGCATTCCCCGTGTTAATACAGAAGAGTAAATGCATCCCCCGAAGCTTTTCAAAGAAAGGAATATGAAAACCCGAAGAATCTTTGAGCAAACGTTTCAAGAGAGGAAACGATTTCAAAGCTAAACAGTTGATACGGAGGAATTTCCTTATAATCGTATCTTATATACCACCTTGTTGACACGTGCGACTCACTCATATTGCCAGCACGCCCTTATCTGTTGATTTAAAGCCCTTGGGGAATGTTTCATGCAAGGATACCAAGTAAATAAGTTAGAACGTTTTCATCAAAGACATCAACGAGAGGCATGCTTCAATATTATCTATAACTCTAGAAGCAGAACTCAAGCAATTTTCAAATGTCATATACAAATGTCATATACATTGCAATATTTCGATATTCTTTAGACGATAAGCAATTAATCTTTCAATTGTTATATCGTCACTTTAAATTGGCTGTATAGCTGTATGTGATGAATTGGCAAATAAATAAAAATAAATAAATTTTCTATTCCAAATTAATGATAACATTCCAAGAATTCCTGCGAAGGGATTCTAGTCAAGGCCAAACAAACTCTCAATATCATAAAACTGTACTGAGTTGTACAACCGTATTGTACTTGTCTCAATATAACGTATTTTTATCTGCCACCCTCAGTTTTAGGCATTTTTTCCCACAAACAAAATCTTTTTGAATTAGGGAAAGGTGAATAATATAGCACGGAAGAGCCGTGCGGCTGAAATCCAAGGTTCACATCTATTATTCCTTAAAATATTTTTGTTTTTTTTTCTGTAGTTTATAATTTTTCAATAGTAAATACAAATGTATAATAAGTTACGGGGCTAGGTGGAAGAGAAGCCCACTTGGGCCTATCCTTGCCATTTAAGTGCCCAATAATAATAGTGATAATAATAACATAATTTATGAAAATAGCTTCGTTGAGAGCATAAAAGAGACTAGAAATTTTAAAGTTTTCAGTTAATCCTTACGATTCCTTATCCGAAAGGAAGAAAGAACCTAAGTTTTCGTGAAATAAGACCCCGGAACGTAAGTTTTACGGCAATCAATACGCAGAGAAAATAGAAGAAAAACAGGTGGAAAGTGCAACTGATAGGAAACTGTACACTCTTACTAATGAAAGTGTGGTTGTTATCCTACGCATTTTAACAGGATTATAGAATTTTTAACAGTTTTTGGTGCACTTGCAGAAAGACTTATTGGAGAGCATACACAAAATACCAACAAGAGATCAATTGTTTGACACCTGATTCCTAAACACCCTGATTCCGGCAAAAAATTAGCGAAATCGCCGCCTACATAAACGAAGATGTTTATATAAAGGTTACTCTGCTGTAACTAACATAATGGAATAATTAGACATAGAAATGGGGCAGCAATTCAAGATTAACGCCGACTGAATGGAGGCTAGAATAATTCTTAGAGAGATAAAATGGAGCTAAATGACTTTTATAAATACGCAAAAAATACACTAGGTATATTAGATAAGCAGTTAACAGTCGTAAGTTTATTCTTTATGGTAGATATTCATAACAAAAACTTTAAACTAGTTTTTCTCGAAACAGTGTTTTTGAAATTGGTGTGCACAATAACTCAAAAACTATTTCTACTATCAAGATTTCCTTTTGCATGCCTTTTGAGCGTTACATTTTCTATTAGGTGAACTTCAGATATTGATTATTATTATTAATTTAAACAATTATTATTGTTAAAAGTGAAGGAAATTTTTTCCTCAAAATATACATTTTCATTTTAAAGAGCTATTTTCATAATTTAAAAAAAATATTTAATTTTAGTGATTCATCAAATAGATCATTTTATATTCTATAAGAAAAAAAAATTGTTTGTTTTCAAAATTTAAACGGATATTGTAGACGCTAGAATGCACACCAATTGGCAACGCCTGCGCGAACGCCCTGTAGATATCCTATGATATATGCGATATTTTTAATTAATCTTCAATAAAAAATGTTTTGCATACTCTCAAACGTATAATATATGTTTGTACTAGCTTAGAAAGCTGTATATTTTACCGTTTTTCTAAAAGAAATTTCCAAAAAAACTTAAATTTTGCACTTCTAAACCAGGCGCCCCCCTTAACATTGAAGCATTTTTTCACATTACTAGTGATAATAGGGGTAAAAAGGTTCCCAAAATATATAAAGAAAAAGACAATCAACATATTTCCATATGGCCCCTGGAGTTTTGCCATATAAAGGAAATAAGACTAAAATGCGTGTATTTACAGATTTAAATGGACGGTGAGCGTGTGATCGCGAGACAAATTTACGACCACGAGAAACGGCATTTCAATCAAAGCGCCGTGCGGAAGGAGGCGAAAAAGATTTAATTAGAAGCCTCACCTAAACTGGGGTCTGCAGACATAATGAATTCCCTGATTCGCACGACGACATTATTAGCCAGCATATTCAAATAGGGTCCGAATCTATTAGAGTTCCACTTCGTCACCACTTTTGGGAGTGACTTCTAAAAGGGACGGAAGCCTTGATGTACACATTTTGCAGCAGCGCCTTTGGGAATGAATGCATGAGTTGGCTCAGAAGCCATTTCATGAGCTGATGAAGAAAGGAGATGGTAACACGGGAAAAGGGCACTCGGGCAAGTTTCAAACGCGGAATGAATTACGGCAGAATAAACAGGAGATTTGCGTATCAAACTGTAAAATTAATGAAATGATTCGTTTCAATATTAATTGGAAATGAAATGAATAGGGCTAATTTCAGTACCGATTAGAGTAGAAGAGGTAATGAACATGATAAATTAGCGCAAAACTTATCTCAGTGTGTGCGCTGGTTTCTTATCTAAATACAGATCGTAGATATACACAGCAGCATCTCAATTATCCGAGTCCTGATTGACCGAGGTTCCGTATTATCCGAGGTACATGTTTATGAGCTTTGCCTTTTTTATTTACTGCCATACGTACCGGAATATTGCTTAAATTACTTTCGCTGTAACTGCACTATGCCATTTCAGTATAGACAAGCAGACATCAGCAAAATAATCTAGAGAGAGGGGCATCCGGAGAATTGACCTATATATTATGAAGGAAAAGAGAAATATTTTACTTAAAAAGTTTATACACCAAAGTGATTTTTAATTCTAAGTACAGGTCGCACTATGGCAAACCACGAAAATATCGCGTTTATTTCATCCAAGACGTGTTATCCGACTTTTCGATTCGACGAAGTGGCCCCGGTCCTCATTTACTCAGATAATCAAGGCTGTACTGTGTATATAGGACTATATTTACTGGACTAGAAAAATATTTTCCAACGGTTATTACATTAAGACATAACCGCATCTACGCCTCGTCGCTTTAAAGTTAAGATTCCTTTCAGAGGAATGTCATCACATTTGGCCCGTAAGTGCAATATTCATTTCATAATTTACATATGTAAGACGAACCCTCCGTATCATCCGTGTCTTGATTATTTGGGACACACACACGGGTTAACACGGATAATGGAGACAAACCGACTAATGGAAACTGAACCTTTAAATTCCTGACACCAACTTGACAACAAATTTGCGTTCACGACTAAAGGAGTCTTTCCTACTTATTTGTAAACAGAATTCTGCAAATGTCATAAGGAACACACCAGAAATAAAATGAGACCTGCAGTCCAAATACCGCTGGTCCGATCCTAATCTCCATATATTCATCTACGTACATTTTTATGTGAATATGATAATGTTTAGGAATAACAAGTGTGCAAAATAGTGACATGACTGGGACTCGAACCCAGTCAGTCCCAGTTTACCTCAATCCATGATAATGTTTGCTGAGTTATGAATTTAGATGATAGGTCGATTACATTTTTGCTCAGCAAGTGAATTTAAATTTAACCATAATTCACGATATTTTAAAGAAGTCTGGTCACGATCTATTAATTAACATTTTAGCTATTAGAGATGACCTCTTCTCGCTTTTAACGGATGGAAAATTGCTTTCCAAGCCATCGCAGGAGCCGTATTTTCCCTTCATATGAAACATTTGGGAGGAGAGAGCGTAATCTATCCGTGACCCAGCACTACAGGATATTAGTGAGCCGAGGGATTTCAAAGCACCGATAATTTCATTGTAGCATCACATAACACGTGAGGCCCACCTAAATAGATGGCGCGGCTCCGACGCTGTCAAATAAAACCGCTATTACGGAATGGCTGTTATAGGGCAGGCGTCGTTATTAAAGTTGCCAGAATCCCAATTACACGACATAACATGTCGGGAGATTTATTAAATGGTTAATGCATGGCATTCAGAAGACAACTTGAAAGGAGTTCGATATCACTGCAATGCGCTCTTGGTACAATACAGAGGTAAAATACTTTCATGTACTGAGCATTAACATTTCAGAACTTATGTTTATTAGTACGATTACGATTAGTAATTGTCGACATTTGGAGCAATACCTTTTTTATTCGCTTCCTAGAGCTCATCTTCTTTCACTCGTACATATTTAATGGTTTATCAAGAACGCTTGATGAAGATTTTGAATGTCACGACACCCTGGTTAGTTCTAAATCCAAATATACTTACCCTCGATGTATATACGTAGTATTCGAAAAGTAGAAAGGCGTGAAAGAAGTTGATTCTTTTCTCAGGGGTGAATTAGGAGCTGCAGTGAAAGACTTTAGGACAAGAAAGGCACAAGAGCCAACAAATAATGTACTAAAGGAACTGGAAAGAAAGAAAAAAAGGAGACACGGCTGTTAGAATAATATTCAAATTAAATTGACTCCTTAAGCCGTTAGATGTAAGATAATAAAAATAAAACTTATGTTTGGTGTGGTTCTCTGTTGCCTTTGGTATGGTCCAGTAACGTTGTAGGGAAGCACACACGTATTAATGTACTATATACGTATTTCGAGAACTATGTTCTCATCTTCAGTAGTTTGTATGTTATGTGTTTGTCGAGGTATTTAAATCTGGATTTCTTGCGGTGTGACGTAGTAGTGTATAAATAAAATGTCGTGGTATTTAAATCCAGATTTAAATACCACGACAAACACATAACAAACAAACTACTGAAGATGAGAACATAGTTCTCGAAATACGTATATAGTACATTAATACGTGTGTGTTACCTACAACGTTACTGGACCATACCAAAGGCAACAGAGAACCACACCAAACATAAGTTTTATTTTTATTATCTTTCATCTAACGGCTTAAGGAGTCAATTTAATTTGAATATTACTAAAGGAACTAGCAAAATATTTCGACATAAGGTTGTCGATGAGCTGTACAAAAAATACTTACATTTATATCAATGTAGTTTTTACAATGAGCTTATGAAAGATTGTGATCTTCGAAATGATGAAATTGAATTGTGCACAAACATTTACATGCCCAACTAGATATCTACCTAGCCATAATTACCGTACTTGGAACAAAACTCTAATATATACTCATTAATTTTTGCCGCAGCCGGGAATCGAAGCAGGGTCTCCCACTTTCCTGGCAGGTACTCTGTCCTCCAAGCTACCACGACCGAACGATTATTTAGCTTATCATATCTAATCAATGTTGATATCAATAACACGTGATAATATCAATGTTGTACTAAATCTACAGGCGATGATATGTCAATAAAGTTGTGATCTGCGTGTGTAGAATCCTACAATTTCCTGCATTTGCAAAGAATATGTTTGTAGTAGTAGTAATGATAAAAGTGCTTCGACAGCTAAGGTGATTTCGCACGTAGGCCCCCACCGCTTTCCCGAACCAGGGACCGCTTTCACCGAAGACGAACGTGTTACCAACTTGACTATCCGTGAGCCGATTCCCGATAGAGGTAATGAAATGTGAATTGTGCACAAAGGGTTTTAGACAGACATGGGCCATAGCTATAATAAGTTATCGTTTTATTGTTATCGTTTAATGCTGATTGTCCATTTGCTAAAATATTTGTAAGCAATTAATTGAGAATATTTTAATTCTGGATTCTGGATGAATCTGGATGTATTATATTATGTATGTTTCACTTTAAAAATGTGTAAAATAAGATATGTATATGTATTTATATTTAAATGTGTTTGTAGTATAAAATTTATAATATGAATTAATTATGTGATAGGGTTGTATAGAAGTACAGTTCACTTTCAGTGCATTTTCAGAGAAAATCGTGTATGCTTTATTTCAATAAAATACTATCACTATAAATATACAAATAAAAGAAGGCGGATCAGCGAATGCGATTTCGAACCATGAACCATGATTGATGAGCCATGCGACGAAGATTCTCACAGTATCATTTATCGTCATATAAAGTGGAAAGCGGGATGGTATTTGAGTGAAGACCAATTAGGATTTTTTAAATATGATAGAAGAGTCGGACATAAGACAAATTTTAGGTTTAGAGGAAGGTGCAAGAAAAGCTAATCTAACCTCCACGTTGATAGTGAAGGAAAGAATTCAGAAAGATAGGCCAACTTTCATTATCATGTGCGTTCAAAGACAGATTTCGACATTTCCACTAGAGCAGAATGCTGGAAGTCTTAAGAAAATTGAAGTAATCACCGCGACAGAAGGTCGATTATTGCTCTTCACAAATATAAAAAACTGCAATCAAATGGGTATATATTAACGGAGAAGCTGTAATCAGGAAAGGATAAGACTGGGATGCTGAGTTTCATCGCTGGTCTTCCACTTACACATTAATAAATGAAGCAGAAAATAAAATACGAATAAAGAATAAAAGGACTAGCAATAAACAAGATACAATTGGCAGACGATATAGCGATTATCGACGAAAAGAATACACTAAGGCAAGATAGTCTACTGGAAACCTTATCGGAAGAAATTATGAAGGGGAGAAATTTTAGAGGAAGACCTAGGCTGGGTTATGAGGGGTAGTTGATGTTCTGTGTTAAGCTAAGTAATTGAAAGAGAAAATGAAGCAACTGGTTGGGGACTTGAAGTACTGCCACATATCAATACCTGGATTCTTAACCTTGATTTAATGGGAGTGGAATAAAATAGTCGCTACAAACCATTACTAACATTACAAATTATTAGCGTTTAACCACTCATTGGAAATTCATTTTGATAACAGAGAAAATTAATTCTGCATAGTAAATTTATCTAAAGAAGTCTTTCAGAGAGTTGTCTGGTAAAGTTAAATGTTAAATAAACCAGAAAACAACGAAATAGATTTTGTTTGTGAGGTACTTCTATTTCCTATGTTTGAGAATTCTGTTCGTTCGTTAACAGTGTAGAGTTTATTCGGCAGAGAAATTGCACCACACAAGTAAATAACATTATGCCACTTAAACATTGACAAAAATTTAACCTTCCAATTAAAAGCAGTGTAATGTGGGAAAATGTCAGCATTAACGCTAAGGATCTGTATCTTTTAAATAGTCGATGGCCGTAGTCCCTAGCAATCTGTTCACGTCGCCAGCTTCTTCGTCCAGCAGATATGGAATTCCTTTGGTAAAACTATTTCAGCTGTAAACAAAGCGACCTCCAAGGCCCTTTTAATTGGGCGAAGCTCTGTATCCAATCGAATCCAATTCTCTGAGATTCCCTCTCTCCCCTCACTCGCAACACTTTCCAGAATAAATATATAACTTTTGTTTTCATCTTAAGCATCGCATAGTGCCAACAGAGGTTTTAGCTGCAGTTTGGTCGCTAGAGCAGCAACAGAACTTGTCCAAAGACTTTACATACTTACATCTATATAATATACATGCACACGCAGAATGAGGCATAGTTCGTAAATATGAGGAAGGTCCTAAGAATAAATTTTACCCTTACCAGAAATAAATGACGTGATTTTTTATGCACCGTTAGAGGTTTAAAAACACTCCGTAAGCCGTATTTCGGCAAGCGGAACTCGCGTTAAGAGACAAACGGTAAGCTGCGGATTACCAATTTCTGGGAAGTCCCAGTGATCATTTCAGAGACAAAGCCTCCATCTTCAGAGGGTCCCCACAAAGGAAGTGAAGGGGCAATAGAAAGGGACTTCCCAGAAATCGGTAATCCGGAGCTTCCCGTTTGTCTCTTAGCGCGAGTTCCGCTTGCCGAAAGATGGCTTACGGAGTGTTTTTAAACCTCTAATTCATTAACAGTCGTGTTCCAACTTTCTTTTCTTTCAGTAATATGTATGTACCGCATATGTACCCGTGTGCAGGTTGACCTTATAATACAAGATTTCGATGAAAAAATTCTATGGTCGACCTATACACGAGAGAAGTGCGAGGGTTATCCAAAAAATTCTACCCCTTTTCGAAATAAAAATTCGCAAATCATCTTCAGATGATGTTATTTTAGGTAACACATATATTTTCTCGAACATAAAATTAACGTGATCAAACGTGACTTGGTGGAATTTCGGTCATATTTCAAAAGAAAGAACCCTGAGTATATTCAACCAAACGTAAAACTTTTCTGCGTACTACCTTGGTGGAATATACTCGGTGTTCTTTCTGTGGAAATATTTACTCGAACAACTATTTTATTATTTTAATAAATAATATTCACTTACATTTCAATTGAAAATTGGTGATACGATATGACCAAATGTTTGAAAATTGGAGGTGATTATGCAGGAAAATGAGTAAATATATACGTTTCCGCAAATATAACTATCACTTGAAGAATATTTGCGTATATTTTATTTGTAAAGTGGTTGAGCTTTCTGGATAATTCTTAGATTTATAGTAAGTTTAAGTAAACAGGATTTTATTGAAGGCGTGAGTTAAACTTCTACAACTCTGCTTAACTTATACAACTTAAATTGGTTGGTAAAAACGTTAAACTCTATCTCTTTTAGAACTTATTACTTGAAAATTTACTATTTTTAATGTCCACATGTTATAATAAATATAAAGCCACAAGGAGTAGGTTCGCACTATTTAATATTTACGAAAAACATAGGATCGACTTATTTACGAGATACTTTAAAAGAGGAAATTTTGAATTAAATTTCGGGGGTCGACCAGTACATGAGATCGATCTATACATAAGTATGTAAAGGTAAGTATTTCTGTGCATTACTTCTCTGAGAAGCTGTCCATGGTGAAAGTTTGGAGTGTGCTAAGAACCATCGCTAGACCCATACGGAGCCACACCAACCGAAAACCATACGAATAGTCTAAAAAGAAATATGACCGCACGTACGTATTGCATTAAACTTGGAAGGGACCTCGGAGATAGCTTATGAATGAATGGGATTAGAAGAAAAGGGGAGTCCGATAATGGAAACGTCATCGACAGCGGCAGAGAAGATTGAGTCGCCGTGTTTTGTTTCTTCATCGACCCGCTAGAAATGAAGATGGGAAATCGTAATGGACTGGGAAAGCGGAGATTTTAATCCCGTCAGACGCAGGGCAGTGGACCTGTTAAAGCTATTTTCCTCCAGCCTACGTATAGACCATTCACCCGAGATTCTGCGGAGTGATTTCCGTTAAGAGATAAGACCTTTAATCCATGAGATGCGTGGGTTATTGGCTAAGAACTCTCAGTACTATAATATCGTCTTCTGAAGCGTGGTTGCACTGAGATGGTAACTTTAATTTTTCTCTTTCTATTTGGACTCGCATTATATCATAAGGAGAAATGTGTTTTCGGCACACTTCATTCACAAAGTGATTCGCCCGAGACAGGTTTGACTCCTAAACGATTTGCCCAAGAACGGCTCAAGTAGAGGAATGATTTGCCCAAGACTTTTCGCCCAAGGGGTATTTCACCCAAGGGATATTTCCCCAAAGGAATATTTCAACCATGGGATATTTCACCAAAGGGATTTACGTTTGCTTTATTTATTTAATTCAATTAATAACCATGGGATATTTCACCAAAGGGATTTTTCACCCAAGGCTGAATATTATATTGCAATTTCTCGTCTATTCATTCAAACATATATTTAGTGTTTTCTCAATGCTTAATTTGAATTTTCTTTTGTTTCCATTTCATTTAATTTTTCTACGCTTTTTAAGTGTAAACACGTTTCATTGTATATTGCATTTAATATTTTTTACTGTGTGTTCGCGTATCCCTTCATCCCCCTCCTCTGTGGGTGTTTTCCGGTTTTCCCGGTGTGGATGTTAAAGTGCAAAAAGATTTCCCAAAATACTCTTTCATTTTGTTTTCAATTAATCGTATATTGTATCGAGACAAAGTCGGACTTGACCAGCCTCAGGCGAGTGAATCACGCACTCCCTATTGTCCCCTCTGGCGGCGAGGTTACCTCGTCCAAGTATGGTGTGCTGAACATTTTGGTTGGCCGAGGTCGACTACGAGGGTATTACTCGACAGAGTTCCAAATTACAACTTCTCCGAAACGAGACAGATTTATTATGCCATACGACAGACAAAAGAACAGATATTGGAACAGCTAATAACCATAGAGAAAAGTCATGAGCTGTGCAACCAGAAAAATCGAAGAACAAAAAATATATAATTTCAACAACAATTTCAATCCTTTTGTCGGCCTGTTTTTTGGTAGTGTAAGGATGAGTATTAAAGATTATCTCTGCAACGTCGACAGTTCCAGATTAGGTAAGGGACTGCTTGACAGGGTGATGTACGGTGGGGATTTTTCCTGTAAAGTAACAGTCAATGCCCGAAAAATAAAAAACGAAGTAGATGGCATGCAATAAGTACATTATGTATTTTATAAGTATGTACCACGTACTTTTGCATTGCTTATGTCTGTAAATGTATATTATGTATATGAATTAATAGGGGCGTAGCCATGCTTTGTCTCTGGGGGGGTTATGAGTCGTGGAATAAACGAAAAATTGCACATATTCCTGAAGCAGGCAAAATTCAGCCCTAAATGTAACAAAGATGGAATCAGATTGATATTTACGTATATTCCCTGCGGATCACCATTTCCATCTGTAACTGTGAATAATTATACAATTTACCTCCCATACGCTCGATTTATTAAAACTCATTTTGGTTCTGGAGGTTCCTCCTGTGTATCTATCAAAGGCTTTCGTAAAAGGGTTCCCACTAATATACATCTAAAAAATATAATTAAGCGTCGCCCATAGAGAGACAATTGCCTCTAGAGCATCGGGGGCGTTGATATGGGTAAACTTTCTCGCAAGTTTTCCTGGAGTCGCTCAACTTCCACGAACTCATATCCGAAGCAACAACAGAAGAGAGTCTGGTTGTCATGGAAACGAGAGTGATATTCTCACACCCAAAGAACCACTTGATGTTTCCCACTCTGAGTTTGACCGCACACACTACTTCAACGGGAAACGGGATCTCTCTCTTCGTGTATTCACGGCAAGAAGATCAAAAGTAAGAAACAGGTGTCTATGCGTACCATAATTATGACAAATATGATTGGTGAAAATAAATGGCGAAGGAGGTATTAGCTCGCAGGTATAAACGACGATGAATGATCATAGAACATACTGAATGATATACGGAATGACTTACCAGAATTATGTACTTCTGTTTCAAAATATCAACTTACGAATTACACGTGAGTTCAGAGCCGCTTTCAGAACCGCGTTCAGAACCGTCCGGGTGCAAACATAATTTGCCGCCCTTAATGGGGATGAAAATCCCTGTGAAGTACCTAAGTAAGGATTCCCCTGAGTGATCCATCCTTGGGCGAACCGTCTTTTGGGTGAAATCTCTTCTGGGTGAAACGTCCGGATACTCTTTAAGGATCATTCACAGGTAGGCGAAGAGGAAGAAGTTCGATTCTTTGGAAACTGTGGAATAGTGTCGGTAATCTCCGACCTCAATAACAACAATGCTTCCACGAACCCCTCTCCCAAAATAATCTTACCCTCAAAACTATGTATAGGAGAATTAATCAATCAGTGTTTCTCGTAGATGAACCAGATTATGGCTCCATAGGACAAAACTGGCATTGTAATTGCTTTTGTAGAATAAACGGCTCTCTTTTCATGTATAAAAGGAATGAACCCCTTACCTTCATTTCCTATTCGTCGCATAGAGCAATAGTCCCCAAGCTTTTTCCTCCATAGAACACTTTCACATAATCTGGGAATTAAAGGCACCTTTAACCATATGTTTACTAGCTTCAGGTATGCTTCAAATGAATGACTAACGGAATGCATAAGGATAGAATGGAAAAGATTAATATGTCCACGAATAAATCCAATTCAACTGTAAAATATCTCGGAAAATAAAACGTATTCATAAATGTATAATAAAAATTAAATATAGAAAATATTAATATAATAAATTATGAATTAACGATAAGAAAATACATAGCTTATGAATTCATGATCTTAAAGGCAAAATAAATATTATGTGTAATGCCCAACTAGAATAATATGTTACCCTCGAATATTTTGCGGCACACCAAGAGCATATTCAAGGCACACTAGAAGGGAAGAACTGGTATAGATAATACATAAAAAGTACGTTGATAATACTTTGGGTACAGTTTATCAAAGGGAGGGTATCAAAGCGAAAGTGATTCACTTTTGCATTTTACTTGACCTCTTCACTCATCTAATTGAGACATTTGCACACAAAGAAGCAACGTAAATTACTTAAGACATTTAATCGAAAAGCATTCCCTAGGCAATTTACCTTTTACTTCTGCAATTTTAATCAAATTAAGGTGAAAAGTTATCAAAATTGATATTGTCACGTACGTAACTTCAGAAATAAGCGATCCATTTTGAATTACACCAGATTGATTATTCACCTAAATTTACCGTTAAAAACCCATGTAAAACGAGAATTCACTTTGAAATGCGACATGATTCCAGAAGGGAGCTAAATGTAAAACAATTACAAGCGGAATATTTTATATTTCACCTTTCTGTTGTACAGATGAGAACATAAAGAGGAACGGAAGAATAAAGACAAAAAGGCATCAGCTACCGCAGAACATTCATATTCGGAAGCAAGACACGAGATATATCTAAATCTTCTAGGATTACTACCTTCTTGGATAATTACGTATACCACATAGCAAAGTTATTTTATCTTAGAAATAAGTTTTGTTGTTTTCGAAGCGAATTGTTATGAATGCGTGTGAGATATTTTCGGGTATAAACTTGAGTATCGATATTGTTTCATTTCTTAATGAAGGAGTTTATTGATCTTGATGTGTATGATTTTACTACGTATATTTCAACGAGATCAAATGTTGCTTTCCTGCATATTGTATTATGAGAGCTGGGGTTGCATCTTTTCATACCTCACAGACGCTCGTAATTTCAATGTACGCAGAAGTTACTCTCGACTCTTTTATGATAGATCTTGGATCACGGATATTTTTTAAATGATTCAATTCCAACAGAGAATATATACGCCTACCACTTTTTGAGATAAAATTAGGCAGATGTGGGGACGAAATCCTCATCTCATATCTCAGCTTAAATGAAAGTCGTATGAGCAACATTTTTGCTCCATTTCCTCAAATCAGAAGAAAGACGGTTTATTATCTTGGCATTTTCCTGGAAAGTATTCTCCCAACGTAGATTATTAAGTTGATGAGAATTGTTATCGCGCAGATAAACTGTGCCAAATTTATGGCCGAGAGCGAATAGGGAATTTCGTAATGAATGTAGCTCATAGTAAATCACTAGTGAGGTAATTTTGTTCATCATACATTAAGTTAGTGTGATATTCCTAGAGCTATTTGTTGCAAAATGCTTTGAATAGAGAATAACAAATTCCGGGATCTGTAAATGAAGTGTTATAATTTATTTAAGATTCTTATTTTTTGATTTGTGTAATTTTATCGGCTACCGCAAAAGCCTGGTCTGGCCTAGTGTGTTAAAACTTTCCTTCGGATAACGCTGCCTTGTATTATGAATAAAAGAAACGATTCCCCGGCGTTACTGCCTGCTCCTTCAAGCAAAGTTAAGACAAAATCCTCCGTCGTTATATTCATGCCTCGGTCCCATTCACTATTTCCTTTTCATTTACTACTCCTTATCGTAGGTCATAGTAGACATTTCCATGTCGTAGGTCATGTGCAGCCTTCGTCCTTATTCAAGTTATGAGGTCCTTGCAATTTTAATAGACTCCCGAATTATTCTATTATTCAAAATATCTCCGTTCTCTGGCTTCAGCCTTGGTATCATTTACAATGCAACACGACTTTGTTGGGCGAAATTGGGACAAGAGAGCCCCGTCTTCCAATTAACCTTGTCAAAATAATATACAGATACGAAATCATAGCATGATATGAGATATTGATCTACAATATTTGCAGATTTTTAAGGTGCTCAGTGGAAATAGAAATAAAAGAAGGAAAGATAGAAATGTTTTGTCGAGAAAAAAACCAGAAAGAGGTCCATTGCAGGAAAACACCATCTGCTCTTTTCTCCTTAAAATGAGCGATTTTCTAAGGAAAGTTTTTACGATATTATTATCCGATAGAATGATGGATCCGACTAGTGATATTGAGGTGATGTTGAATGAATCACTAACAAAGCTTGTTCTTTTAAATGTATAAGGCAGCTACTACAAGTGATGATCACATCTCGTGCAACTTTTCTTGTCTCTTAAACCTCACTTCCTCTTCTATAAAGGGGATGATTGATAGGATTTCTGAAGTTCAGCAAGTGATTTTACCTATTCTTTCAAGAGTTTCTTCTCATGGAATTCGACCTAAAGTAATATTTCACACAAATACAACCGAACATTGCAAATTGAAAAAGTCACTCAAGGATATCCAAAAGTGAAAGGCTGACATGATCCTAAAACATATCTATTTTATATTCATAAAATTACTCAGTATATGATATTAAATTGTTCATTTACCAAGAAGTCCAAGAAGTGTAAGAAATTATTTTTAATCAATTACACGCGAAATTGTTTATGGTGATGCATTATAAAATTATGGCTAACTCGGAGTGGTGTATTTATTGAACCATCGAAAATACGATTAAGCAAAGATTACGATGTGGCATCAGGGGGCATCAGGGCGCGAAGATTTAAAACTCACACTTTGAACAATCAGATACCGTTACCCAAATGGATTCCCATAAATTTAACGACGGAAAAATTATTCTACCAGTAATTCACCTCGGACGTCTCTGTCTGGTATCGAATTCCTGACAGCCAATGAGGGCTGAGTATTTTAACCGTAATTTACAAATGCTGTAACCCCTCTCCGATCAATTTCCGATCTTCCACATTCGAGTCCACCAGAAAAAGCCACTGTGGATATTTGACGGCTCAGGCTGTCGTTCTTTGGCATCAGCAATTTATGGGCTATGATCGACAGACACGTTCGATTCCCAAACAAAGCATTATTTCCGTTTAAGGAGGAAATGGAGAGAAATATATCAGATGGCTACAAGTGTATACCCGATGCAATCGATGCTAACGAAGACAAATGAGATTCTATGTTTATCTTCTCATGGATTCGGGGTCGTTAAACCCTCGACGCTAATTGAATAGCTGAAAAAAGGCTATTAATCAAGTGAACCCATGCCATTTTTTTACTTCCCGAGGGAAATTGGCTATGGTCGTTTGGCATCCAGGGCTGTCCCTAACCGAGAGTAATACTTTGAGAGAGGTGCTCTACTCCTCCATGAGTTTTCCATTTATGTTCTACTATTCTCATGAATTTTTTTTCGTGATAGTAGTTGTATCGTTAAAAGTGCTTCGACAACTAAGATCATTTCGCTCATTTGGCCCCCTACCGGGAATCGAACCCAGGAAAGCTTCGACGAAAAGGCGAACGAGCAACCCACTTGGATATCCGTGGGGGCTTTTTTTTATAATATAATGAAATAGAATTCTGCAATAAATCCCTCATTAACTCTGACCAACAACCGGTTTCATCGCTGGGCAACATCATCAGGTACTTGCTACTATCTATCAGGTACTATTGTCTACTATCACCAGGTTCTCTTGCAGTCTGGTTGTCATAAAGGAAGGAAGGGGAAAGGGGTTGGGAAGTTTGGAAACAATGGGGGTTACATAGTAATACATTAACACGAGGAGGATGAGAATTTCGCCCTACTTAGAAGGACGGGGAGGGGTCATTTGACCCCTAGAATTTTTAATTCCTATTTAAATGCTTAATTGCCTTTCATAAGCCGGATTTTTTACAGTACTTCAAGAATGGACCTTTAGACAAACACGTATGAGATTTTGTACCTTTTAATTTGTTTAAATTTTAATTTATCAAACAAAATCCAGATTTATGTCCTAAATTTACAGTATCTATATCTTATTCTAGAATAATTTTCGTACTAACACTAGACCTATGCACCTCATACATTGGAAATAAGTAGTAGTAGGTCCGATGTATTGATAAAATTCAGTTATGTTTAAATAAAATTGCTATTCCATCTAACGACAAACATAAAAACCCACTCGTTCACTGTCTAGCAAAATCCCATAGAAGAACGAGGGTGAAAAACTTTTCTGGATCTTGCAAAGAGAATTTCTAATATTTTTTCATATCATATTTTGGATGGTAATAAACAGTCAAAAACTTTGAAATCAAAAACTTTCAAAAATCTTAAAATATTTTACTTAATGATTTTGGAAGTTAAACTCGGATTTAAGATCATAGGAACCGCGCCGTCCTTCCAGCATTAACGGTTGAAAATTAATTCGGCTTTATTCAGTGCTTACAGTAGGGTTACTTATCAAATAGGAACGAGGGAAATAAGGTAGACTGGGGATAAAAATAGTGTGGGTTACAACGTAAATCATCAACGGTTTAATAATTTTATGTAATTGAAACTTTTTTCGGCTACGCAAAATGAAAAATGAATCAACCCCATCAGAGATGATAAATAAATTGAATGTAAACTAATGGAATTTGAAATCGGACTAATTCTTCAACCTGGTGTCGCTTCAGCATTAAACGTAAAGGAAAAGGGTTTTCGGTACTTGGCACGGTAAGGCCAAGTTATGTGAAAAAATTATATAATACAGAAATGAAGAAATGAAATTATATAATACAGGGATTAGGAAAAGGTGACTAACGGAAGAGCCGTGCGGCTATATCCCAAGGAATAACAAGTGTGAAAAATAACGACATACACCGGTTATTCTTTACATAATACATTTTGAGACTTGTATTATGCTTTTATACATCAATATTAATGGCTTCATCGCATAAGAATTGATAAACAAATTAATTATATTCGTATGAAAAAGACGCCAACCATTTCAAGAATCCCTAATGTGAAATTTGGAACAGAATTCCCAGTTGCTGAAACCTTGGTCGTGTTCTATATAATTCTTGTGGTTTATTAAACGTTTCTCACGTTGAGTTTTTGTCTCAACAGTTACCACAAAGACCTGATTCTGTATCGTTTAGTATGTAATATACGCGACAAAACAGCGAATTGTAGTCCTATGTTTTAATAGATTTTATGCTATTAACTACTAAGGGAAGTAATTTCAAGTAGATTTTATCCTAGTCATTAAATATAAATTTTGAGAGTGTTATCAAACAAAAATACAGTTACACAGATAATACAAATACAAAAAATCCTCTTTCTTACACGAATTTAATCCTGCTCCTTGCGATTGTCTCATTCTAACCAGAGCTTCGAATTACTCCAAGCTGTTTCCATTTGGTTTGCATGCCCGCAAAGGTCGCGTTTTTCAAAGTGGAGGTAAAAAGACAACGCAGTTCGCTCTTAAAGGCGCATTTGCTTAACAAGAAGATCGCCCCCGCACACGTTGGAACATCGAGGAAAAAAAATCCGCGGACTCCATCCGTTATAAAAGTAAAAGAGCGCCTCTGGAGGAAACTAGGGGAATCATCTTCCTAATGGATATTGAATGTTAGGGAAGGAGAGCCCAAAATAAGAGGAAATACGTAGCGCTTGATTCCTGCTGTAAGAACAACCATCTATTTATTCTCCGTGCAGTAGAATCATAGATCTCAATTCCCACTCGTGCATCGTTACTCGTTCCTCTAGAGGATAAAATGCTGGCCTCTCCACTTTCTCAGGGAATTTCTAATAAAAGCGCGAACTGTAATGGAGGAAGTTGCGTAGGATGAGGATATGGGAAAACGGACGTGATGCTCACATAAAATTTCCATCTAAAAAGATCCTTAAGGCACAAAAAATTCTGTAGGAGACGTTCCTCCTCTACTGTTGCACTTATATGCCAAATATGATGAAACACCTCTAAAAGGAATCTTAATTTGAAAACGACGAGGAGTGGACGCGATTATATCTTAATGCAATGACCGTTAGAAAATATTTTTCCATTCCCAAAGACTGTAAATATGTAGTCTCCATTATTGGACTAAATGTGGACCGAGAGCAACTCGGATGATATGGAACGGCCTTCTTCCGTACGTACGTTATGAAACGAACAGCTATTTTCATGCCCTGCCGTAGTACGACGTGTACTTATGATTAAAATCACTTCGACGAAAAAACTTTTTTAAATATTCCATTTCTCACTTCTTTTCTCCAATTATTTAACGATTATTAGGCAGACGTTTTCTTGTCCACGCTGAACTGGCATGGTGCAATTATAACATTAAAATAATTTGAGCAATGTGTCGGTATATCTGTAAGTGGAGAAAGCAAAGAACACAAATATGTACCTCAGATAACACGGTTAATTGGAACTCGGATAGTCATATAAAACAAACTAACACTAAGCAATTATAAAATTAAACTTGGGAGTAATAATCTATCGTGTCTATACCAGAATAAGTAAAGAACGCTGTTTTCTGCGAAACAAGAGAAAACAGAAAACGCGATTATAGATAAATATGATCATTGGAATGGATATGGGCAAACCACATGGCAGGAACAAACGACAACCGATGAAACGTCAGCAGTTCTCAACGATGCCAATGAAGAGGCCAAGAAGAAGACCGAGGAACACGTATTTAGCGATCACTGAAGATGGAGCCAGCAGCCGAAACGTCGGACCCGGTTGGAAACTCGAGAGGAATTTCCACATTCACCGGGAAAGTACTAGATCTTTCAAGCTAGCATTTGGGAGTTTATTACGCTCAGAATATAGAGAACTGGAAACGCTAGGAGAGACCAAAATCCAGCGTCGAATAAAAAATGACCGATGGTTCTGACGCAAATTAAAACCCAGATTGGGAAGAGAGGTCTCGGCATATAAATAATGCAGAGTATACCAGACATCCGCTTTTCTTTTTGTAACAAGGCAGAAGATTTGGCTTTAAGCATTGGGAAAAGGGAAGGGAAATAAACACATTAGAACTTCGCATTAACATAACGAAGCAAACGCTACCTACAGTACAAATACTGAGAAATCCCTCAAAGAACATACATAGCAGAGACATCTGATGACGGCATAAGGAGACGATCGGATTCGTTCCCTTAAGACTTTCGTCTGAGGTTAAAGGCGTAACAAAATTTTATTCGATTTGCTGATATGGATAGAAATCAATTAGAGTTAGAGGAAATGTGAGTTGATCTGATCAGAATGGAAATGCATATAAAAGAGAAAGAAGTCCATCAACGTAGTCGGAGAGGAAAGCGTAAAATTGAGACATTTGGATGTTTACTTGGATATAATGGTTTGTTTTCATCAAGCCAGGTGAATCTTGTATCTGTGTTTGGGTTTGTCAAGAACATCTTAATGTTTTGCATTTAAGAGATCTTTACCGATTTTGAATTAACCGGAGTACTATCAAAGAAGTACCATCAGGTTATCAAGAGTGTCACTTTTAAAGAAGCATCACAGCACGCAGCTACCGGTCAAGGTTTGCACCTCAAACCAAACATTATTTGCTAATATTTTTATGACTTTGAACAAGCTGAATGTCAACTGTCTGTCTGTGCAGTCTTCAGCCCGAAGGCTGGTTTGAACGTCATCCCCACTACCATCAGTTACTAGTACTACATCTCAGTGAGGCGACTAGGCAAAATGAGGATTGAGGTAATTTCCATTGCTTTCCTCACTGAGAAAAAGGGAAAAATCAGCTTATGTGAAGCACAATGACTCTACATGTGATATTTTTCATAGCATTCAAAAAGGAGAGACCTTAATCAATGCCGTTATTTAGCATCTTCCATATGTCAGTAGCTTTGCTATTATCACAGCCATAAACAAAACTGAGACAGAAGTATATGAAACATGCATTTTTGTCTATCCTTTACCAAAATACAAATGAAAAATATCCCTTTTATCAGGGCACAGTAGCAGGAAGACAATGTCGACTACTCTATAATCTTTTACATACATATAATCACACCGCAAACACCATGGAGCGTAGGGCAGGTGCTGTATAAACACCAACACCTCTGTTTAATTTGATTCCCTAAAAATCTACGGAAGAAACGATCAAAAGTAAATAACTGCTTTAAATATTCGGATCATTTAACGCTCTGAAGTTTTCTCTCAGAATTTACGCTCGTTGTTAACTCGAATCGCAACGTTTTCTACCTCATCACAGAATTACGTTGTGACGATACTGAAAGAATGTTTGAGAAACCTCCGTCAGTGATCCGATCTTCTCATCTGGTGCGAATTCCACCCGAGGGATTTTACCATAGCCGTAACACAACGGTCGAACCTGAAATCTCGACTGCAACATTTCCCTATAGCTCACAACGAGAATGTTCATGAGCTAAAATACGCCATATCTAAATAACTTGGTCAGATATAAATAGTAAGCGAGGCATGCAAATCATTGGTTTTGGTGCCCTCGGTATTCTACGTTTGGTGCCTAAAGACTGATATGGGGGTGCCATTGTGTCTAGCAATATACAAATCACCATAGACTATGAAAAAGTAAAGAAAGATAAAGATGAGCACACCTTGAAAGAAGTATTCCAAACTGAGCTGTCCTCGGATACCTTCATTCCTTCACTGTAATTCACACAAACTAAACACTTAGCACTTAATATTGCACACACATAATATCACGACTTAACTGATTTTCGCCCTCTCACAACACTGAATAGTATTACTGCCTTACTTTGCCACTTCGAGGTTGCAAAGCCGTCACCACCAGCGCAGCAAGCCAAAGTGCAGGGTCGTCCTTGGCAAGTCTCTTCCCAGCCGCGAGGACGAAGCCGACCGCCGCAGCTCCTCCGGTCGAATTGCGTCAAGTCCAATGCTTGCAATGTTTCCTTCAGCTGAGGAATTCTCTCTCGTGGTGATTCCAGCGGTCGAAGAAGTACGTCTGACAACGTTGCGGGGAAGACCTTCCACGTCAAGCAGTCCAACATAGGGGCTGTGAACAAAAGTTTAAAATCGGAATTAGTAAACATTATCTTATGAAACTTTACCGGTCGCGGTGGCTTAGTGGCCTCCGCCTTAACTAGCGTTAGCGTGCGAGCAGGCTAACGCTCCAACTCCAAGGTCCCAGGTTCGAATCCTTGTCGGATTTTTCTGGTTAGGGAATGGTCGTATGTGTTTGTCCTTTGATACTGTTTGAACTCATCACTGTAATGGTCCGGTAAATGGATGTTAGTGGGGGCATTTGGAATATAAATAAATACAAATAAATCTTACCACCACAAAAGTAATTAAAACTGGGGGAAAACATCGAAAGGAAGAAATGCATCCCTGGTAAATGCATACCCATAATTCGCGCGAATTCATATGTACTAATAGCGTATCTAATGAAAAGTCGCAAGAGTTAAATTTATAGAAAGCATTTGTAATAATTATCGTTAAAATCAGACTTTTTTGCATTGTGTCGTTAACGTTACAGTTGTTGGACATTTATACGTATGGTTTAAAACGGTACTATAATAGACATGCACAAATGCGGGATTACACAGATATTGTCTGACACACAGAAAGAACTCTCAACACTCAACCGAGACTGCAGATAAGAGCGGGAAATGAACGGAAGTGATCGGAAATGGAAAAACGAAATTACTTTCCCGCGAATTTCAACCGCGCTCAAGTCAAATTTAATTTCCAGCGATTCACTTACCTCACCTGAAGCTACCACATACATATTTTAGGTTAAAGGCCATCCATAACACTGAATTGTATTAGTTAATTCTCATTCTAATACCGCTTTCATATTTATTTCCAAAGAAAGTGGAAGATCGGGGTTCGAATCCGGGACTTGTTACACAATAACAAGAACAAAATACGGAATTTCACTCTCAACAAGTTTGATCCAGATATTTTAAGAATCGAAGAGAATTTTCTCGATTCATTTTATCATCATTGATGCTCTTAGATGACTTGACCGATCTTTTAAAAATTAGTCATCGTAACACTCAGCTAGATACATACCAGTTCTAGGAGGACATATTCAATAAAATCGTGTGAATGTTCTCTATGTGGATAAGCTAAACATAATAGAAATTCTTACTAAAGTTATATTATGAAAATCTTGATATTTTCCACCGTAGTGTTTTTTTTTTAATTCGGAGCAGTTTCAGTTGCTAATTTTCTGAATGGTTAGAATTAGAAGAGTAAAAACCGGTCGGCACATGGATACGGAATGAGGCTTACTAGGCAAGAAGAGGAGTGAGGCATTTTATTTTGCTTTTCCTTCTGAGCAGAAGTGTTCTAAGGGGAAAAAATTCCACGCAAGTGTAGAATAACGACCCTGAATATCTGAATGTATGACTGAAATGTTTATTTACATATATTTTGATATTTCTTCTGTCGGATACTGTAATGGTTAATCAATCGCACATTTTGACATTATTGAACGATTACAAAATTAATCTAAGATGTGTATTTAGGTTTAAATAAATAAAGTAAGTCATTTAAAATATTATTATATTCCAATATTCAGGGAATTGAATGAAACAATTCATGACGTTTCAATTAGTCCTTAAATACGCAAAAACAATGAGACAAGAATGAGAACCTCAAGCAAACGAATTCCTAATGTTGTTAAATGAACCGATAAATTAGACGCTATATTCATAAACTATAGAATTTTACCTTATATGGTCAATTTTGAATCGGAAATGGAAATCGTCGATAAAAATAAAATTCTTCGTTGAATATATTTTAACTGGTACGTGTACGAAAGTTACAGGTTGGTAAATATGATTTAGTAAGAGTACTATTATTAAAAGTGCTTCGACAACTGTGGTCATCTTGCACATTTGGGCTCCAACTGAGAATCGAACCCGGAACCCCTTTCACCGAATGAGAACGCGCTATCTTGGCTCACTTGGAGACCTTTAACTTAGTATTTCTAAAGAAAACGAGACAAATCCAGCCACTTTAATTTGAACGAATAAGCTTTTCCCAAATATTTCGTTATGATAACTAATTAAATTTTGGATGCTTATCTTTCAGATTCCTGAATTCAGGTTCATTTGAATACTGTAGAATAACAGCCGAAGGAGTAGTTAGTAATAGCTGAAATTTTCAAGTCACCACCAAGTTTATTTAGGAGTTGGTTTGAGGCTTTATTTACTTCTTGAAATTTAGATATTGACATTCCGTACAAACCTAAATCTAGTGCAGGAAATTAACTAACAAGTGACTCATCTCACAAAGTAACACCGAATTGGGTGAATATCGTGAACTTGAAGCGCAATCATCTTTTCCTTAAAATTTCTTGTCCATTTCTCTTGCAAATTTCATCTCTGAATTGCTCAACATTTTTCAGATAAATGAGATAAACGCTTCGTTTTCCTCGACAGTGAATTGGGTCAAATGTATGTGGGATTAAGTGATTAGATATAAGGATTAATATCTTAGGTATTTCCTCTTGTCCCTAATCGAATTGATTTATTAGAGGATTGAAGATTTCTCAGAAGAGAGGCAAGGCATTTGTGAAGATGTGTACTGATTAAACTGCAGCTGCATTGGTTGAGGGAAGGAACAAGCACTATAAAAGGAAATAAGAGCGCATTTTCTGGCTTATTTCTAAGGTGGAGACAACTAAAGGGCAATCAGGTAAGAACATAAATAATTGTTGCTGTATTTTTTTACGACACACAGTGAGCTAAAATCGAAAATAGTTGTTTTGTGTGCTGACTTAGAAGAAAACGAATACCGTAGTTTAAGTTAGCCCATATACAGCTCATTCGCGTTAGGAAGGCACTCACTAAGTAGCCTACCGCGCAGATGGGCCTAGTCCAAGTCAGAAAATAAGGGAGACAGCGCTTCCTGAGCAGGAAAAAGCATTACGCATAGCGGGAATTACCCCTCAAAAGGCCCCCATCTCCTCCAATATTTTCCCCTCTTCCGGGACGCCGAGTGCCTTCCTAACGCAAATGAGGTGTACTACATCGATGTCCTTATTTACTATTTTACTTGCTTTAGGTAAATACTGCTCTAAAGTTAGGGGCCACCATTTTGTTATATAAGGAATGCGAATACTCAACTTTGATCACTAAAATATAGTATTAAGAGAAACATTACGAATGTACAGCATTAAATTATATTTTTCCTGGTAATTTTCCTCATTTGGCTTCAGCATCGGCTTGAAGTGGAAGAATTGCGCGAAAATTCGAAGATCGGCATTTTTCGCGAAGTTTGGTCAACTTTGACCTCCTGTATGATGTTTATCCGAAGGAATCAATCTAAATGACTTCTATAGTTGCATTCGGAATTTATTTAAGAGTGGCCGTGCGAAGTTTCATAATCTGCATGCAAAAATATCGTATTATTGGCCAGCTTTTTTCGATTCTAGCCCTCTGTGAGACGATGCCAACCTCTTTATAAATAGAGAAAAAGGGTCGCCCAAGAGCAAGAAAAAAATCTTATGAAAATGTCTTATAGGATCTTCGCACCCAAACATCACCGATCACTCTCATGGTCATAGTCATTCGTCGTATTTCACCTTTCATTGGCTTTCCTTTTAAGATTGGAAAGTAATTAATTACCGTATGCAAATAAGCAAATTTAAAGCTAGTGTATATACATAGATACACACAATATGTATTTATGAGCGCGGGTAAGGTACTAATTATTTGCGCTCCTTTTCTTCCATCTGTTTAACCGCAAATGCATGTACAATGGAGCCACAGAATCTGTTATTTTCAGGTATTTGGGATCGTTGAGAGCATAATGCTTGACTACTCAGTACACTATGACTGCCTTCAAAATGTGCGACATAAGTACTGGTGTCGAGAGAATGTATAAATGTAACAATTTGAAAGATTTGTATATACGTCCTAGATTTTTGCCTTGGTATGTGATTTTATTCATTATCGGCGGACCTGTTAACTCCCGAGCGGGCTTAGGATAATACCTAATAAATCAAGTATAATGCTGGTAACTATTCCTTCTCCCCAATGATCTGCTATGATGCTATTTTGTCACGAGTAACCAATACACGTATAATTGTTGTGGAGTCACTTAGTATTTGTTTTTTAGTTTGAGTTCCTCGTCATATCCTATGCAATCGGCTTGTCTTGGAAAATCATCAACGGAGATGTGATTGCCCCCCTGACCTCTGAATCCACCACATAAATCCTACTTCGTCTTTAATAAAAGTATTTTCGCTAGTAGTACGAAAGTACTTTAAAATAATTAACTTTGAACATGAATTAATTTAGTAATTTATGTATTATTTCTAAAAGTAACACGGCAGAATAAGCTTACCACCCAAATTGATGGAGTAACTTGGAAGTGCTAACCCATTTATTCCGGAGACTGTTGACGAACAATCAGAAAATATCTATGATAATAATAATAAGAGAATGAGAGATACTATAGATCATTATTAATAATAAATAAGATATCCGTCAATAAGATAATATCTGACAGTCCCTGTATATTTTACGAGTTACGAGTAAAACTAATAATATTTTTTATGCAATAGGTATTTAAGAACGTTCCAAAGACATTTAAGAGTTCGGATGAGCTGTTTTACTCATGAATTACGAGTATAACAACTTATTAGAGCGTCTTAAAGCTGTGATATCGTAAATTAAGTACAATGATAGATAAAATCAAAAGAATAACGTCGAGAGCGAAAATAAAGTCAACTTTCCTTCATTTGGTTCGAGACATTCTTAAGATAGCAAAATATGTGCAGTCCTTGAATTCCACTTAACCCTTGAAATGCGTTTCTCGCAGGTCTGTTGCAAATGAGGATATGGAATAGTTTATTTTGTTCGTATGACTTAGGTATTTGATTGGTCATCCAAAGGGATTCGTAATACACGGATTTACACAAAAACAACTTAATATGAGCCGGAATCAAGATTATTATAAAAAGATTCAATACGATATTCAATATTTGACCTGAAACAATACTTTGAATGCATTTAGAGTAAAATTGAGAAAATTAAATGGAAACGGGAAACAGAAGTTTGACCACTTCTCAATTATTAGGCACCTAAATGTACCAAAATTTGGAAAGCAATTGGGATTTCGGGCGAGGAGTTTTATGCAATTATAGTATTTCAGTACATCGGATTTCTTTCGAGAGGTTCTTTATTAACGTTGTTCCACTTAACAGGTTTTCCCAACGATGTCTCAACTGTTCCTTGTTTTTATCCTTGTTATTTCTGGTCTGGTTTCTACGCATACTTCACCAACTGGATCAACTTCAAGTGAGTACTTATCTTCTATCAGTCCCATATAATATACACCACAATAGTAAATATTTATTATTACGTTCAGATTTAGGCATTCAAGTTGACTTTTTAGGTCATGTATGTAAACCTCATATTAACTTTTATAATCACGAATTATATGAGTATTACTAATGAAATAATAAGGTGTTTATTGTTATTTTATATTTTGTATTATTTCAAATGACAATGATATCTTTTCGAAAGCTGTTTGATATTTTGGTGTTATTGTTCTAAACTTGTTAACCATATTAATTTGCATTACACTCTTGATTGTATGAATTGGGTGTAATGTGTTGATTTCATTCTTACTAATTTTTATTTTCTATTTTATATTTCTTTCCCTTATTTTACTCTATGTTTTAACTTCTTCAACCTTCGATTTAGAAAATTTTTCACTATAAACCCGACTATTCTGTTGTATTCTATTCTAAACATTAAATTTAGCTCATATATTGACGTTCGAGATTAGATGAAAGAGAACCCAACTCCACCCAACCTCGCCTTCCCAACTTCTAGCAACAGCACTAACTACTCCAGACTGACAACACTGAAAGAAGTATCGTCAACCATAAATATTCCAAATCCACAGCAGATCTCACTTAAGTCGGAGTCAAAAACTTAATCAAATTTCCCCTTCTTCGAACTCTTCTTTTCGAGTCCGCGAAATATCTCGTGGTCTTCATTTCGTCATTTCTCTTTCCCAGATGTTGTATTTATGTAATAAGTGATTAAATATATTTTAATTCCTATCCTACTCAGATGTACCCTGAAATATTTATGTGCCAATTTATTAAGGATTATGTTACAAAACTAGATGTTATAGAGATTTTCCGCCAAATATCGCTTGATATGTTTCTTTACGAGTACAGACGTACATACCAAGTTCATATGGTAAGTCATCGACTTTCCGAGGATAATTTTCGTAAACTACACGTACAGTGCCTTTTACATCAAAAAAATTTAAATCAATTGCCTTCAGAACAAATACTGAGATGCTGACAAAGTTACAATTTAAAATATGTATTTAGCCTACGAATTATAATTTTCTTCCATTTTAATCCTGCGGATAAAGAAGAAATATAAACACGCAAGCTCTGGATTCTAGGACGATGTTTTGTGCAAAACGAAGCTTTTCCTTGTATCTCCATCAATTCTTCCATCTTTAATAAATGGAAAACCGGTATAATAAAATACGAATGCTTTTATTCAACGACATCCATAGTGATGCAATGTTTGAGTGCTTACAAATTTCTTTGGAGGCCGAAGTACATAACAATAGCATTCTTATACTTTTCATTTTAGGGCTTGGTGGAAAGTGTACAGTTGACGCTGACTGCCTATATAGTAAAGAAAAGTGTGACACAACCAGCCAAAAATGCGTTTGTGCCGACGGCTACTACTCAGAGGACAATCAATGCAAAGCAGGTAAGATATTATCTATTATATTTAGTCTTAATCTAGATCCACTATGGGATACAGTATTCATTTATAAGCATAGATCCAACTTTCCTTCATGAGGTCCTAAAATTATAATGACTTAAGCCGTATCTTCAATAACTTATGGCTTCAAAAAGACGAGACTATCTATCTGGCATGGCAAGGTGGGACTTATCTAACCAGAGGGGCATCACCTCCAAGTTCCTGAATTCACTGAATGAAACACAATTTAAATCACTTCCCTTAAAAGAAATCTCATTTCACGATGAAATTCAAATGTACAGAAATGTTGCCGAAAATGTTAACCGAATCCAAGCGAACATTCAAAGCTATATAGCAAGCTGAAGCGAAGAACGGCAGCTTGATTTGAACATAAAAAGTGATTAGGTACATTTTTCACGTTTTTACCAAATTCATTCGCGTAAAAACCCAGAATTCAGGATATCTTTCGTAATTCATAAAATATACGGAATACTTTATTGAAAAAAAAGAATAGTAACTTGTGGAATAATTGCGATTAAATCACCGATGAAGCAGTCACGAAAACAAACTTACTAAACATAGCGTTAATAATTTTTTGTGGCACATTAAACCTATTAAATCCTCCTGTCGCTGAATAATTTTCAGATCGAATATTCAAGGAAGTTGCGGAAAGACTTTGAAAGAGCACTTGAAAAGTAATCGAGCGAAGGTAGGGTCTCTTGAGATTGGAAAAAGTCAAAAATTCACTTCCATATTTAAAACTGACCTAATGGGTGATCCAGGGAATTATATACGTTTGAAGTTCAATTGGCGGCAACGTAATGGAACATCTTAGCTTTTCAGTGGGCTTTTTCGAAACGTCAAAATTCATAGATAGGAACTACTTTGTATGTTCAGGAAGAGTTCATTTAGTTCCCAGAGTCTTTCTTGACTATAATTTCCTAATAAATGTTTCGGACGAATCGCTAAGTTTAAGAAAATTAATATTATAGACGAGATAAACACTGTAGAATGATTTAGACAGAATTGTGAAAGGATGTAATGGTTGGCAACCGGTGCTTAATTGAGATAAATTTACGTTAAGAAAGTAAGGAAGTGTTGTTTAAGATTTTAAAATGGATTGTCCGTAGTAGTAAAAGTGGGTTGGTGCAGTGTGAGTTTGGGTTGTAGGGAGCATTGTGCATCAAATAACTGGTCCAAAGTGAAAACTATCTCTGGTGTATCTCTGTGGCATCAAAGTAGCTACAATACCAAGTAAGGGATAGTTTAAAGTGTAGTTAAAATACCATAGAATTCTTAATAATTAAGTGATTACAATATACAAATAAATGAGGTAGATTAAAATTTATAATAAAATCCACGGATGCAGCTGTGATGTTGTGGCATTTGAATAACATAATGAAGTATACATCTCTCTTCTTTCATTAAAATTTATAATTTAAGATAAATGAATTATCATTGAAAAAGTGCTAATAAAAGTTTTCACTAACGAAGAACTAAAATCCCCGTCTCAGCGATATATTTAGTTTTTTAACGACAGAGATTTTTTTAAATTAATCTTGGTAAGCGATATTTGGTGGAATTCCATCTTCACAAAAACACAAATTGATGATATTTGTATGTACTATTCCACAACGGTTTTAATATAGCACGACCGGGTTTCGACGTATTCACGTCATCAACGGGTGGCTCAGAAACTAAAACAGTAGCCTAAATATCCATAGAAGAATGAGGAGGGGAGGGGTGGTTGTAAAAGGAGGAAGACCGCAAGGATGTGGGGTAGGGCAAGGGACCGGAGGTCCAAACGGGCGAAGGAGTCATTTGAGAGGTGGAGGCGGGGGAAGGAAGGGAATACGCATGTGAAGAGGGTTGAGGGATTCTCCGAAAACAGATATTCATTACTGAGGGTGTGGGAGTGATGCAGATGGTGCAGGATTTGAAATTTTTCTAATGCATCCATTTTTGGTCCTTTGGGGCATGACTGGAGGATGGTGGGTGAGAAATCAGAGCCGTGGTTATTTTGGATTAGATGGTTGGCAAAATGAGATCGGAGTGGGGCTTTATTTGTGAATGCATCTTTATGCTCTTCGCGCCTGATTAAAATGTTTCTCCCGCTCTGGCCGATATAGTTATTATTACAGTCTCTACATTGGATTCTATAGATACCGGGTAAAGGATCAAGATAAAGGATCTAATCAATCTTTGGAGTTGCACAAGGGGGATCTCAAGTTAAAACGGCTGTAATATGCAATGCGAAGATCTGACGTGGGAAATGCATTTTGAATCTGGTATGAGATTCTACTGTTGAAATTTAATTTTACCCACCTTGGGGGGTTCAGAGGGATAGTTGGGCATGGGTTAAAAATTGCATTCAGAGCTATCTTCCGCCTATGGTGGGTGAGTAGTTTTTTAATGAGGGAAAGTGGGTAGCCAGTGTTGGAGGCAAGGGTAAAGATTGTTTTTAATTCGATTTGGAAGTTGGGGGACATAGGAATGTTGAGTAACCGATGGATGAGGGAGTGAAAGGAGGCTAGTTTGTGTGAGTGATGGTGGTTGGATGAGGCAGGGATGACATGATCGGTATATGTTGGTTTTCTGTATATAGCAAATTTTATCGAATTATCTGTGATGGTTTGGGTAAGGTCTAGGAAATTTAGAGAGTGGTTTGTTTCAATTTCGGAGGTAAAGGTCATGGATGAATGGAGGGAGTTTAACAGGTTTACTAATTGCACAATTTGTCTATCTGAGCCCTTCCATATGCACAAAATGTCATCCGTTGTGGAACAGTACAAACATCATCAACTTGTGTTATTGTGAGAGATTTTTTAAGCATATATCTCCATTGATTGTGTTATGACCGTCTCCCATAATTGCCCCCTCTGATCTTAACGATCTACAATTCATATCATAACAGTCACATTCAACCAGGAGGTGTCAAAACCTGAGAGGAGCTTCGTATAAGACACATTGATACCGAATCATCTCTTCTGAGCTGCCTGGGCCTGTATTCCCGCTACGTTTTTCCCCTTGAAAAAAGGTTGAAATACTAAAGAAGTATAGTAATTTCCACAGAAAATATTTTCAATTTTACGTCTAATTTCGTCTATATGCAGACATCATCAGGATGATGATGACCTGATGATGATTCCTACTTCTTTAGTACGTTCAACAAAGTAGAGCTTGAACATAAGAAGGTTGAAATCGGCTAAAAAATAATATTAATATACCTCAGGTTAACGGGCACAAGATGTTGTGTAACCATTGACATGAATAACAGAATGATTAAGAATGCATTGTTTTAACTCCCCTCTTTCTCTGAATCCTACCTATAGATAATTATTCCTGTATAAATCTACGAAAATCTTACGAAAATTACTGTTTTCACGACTTTTTTCGCCATTTTTGGAGCTTCTCCGAGCTACCGATAGGGCGAAACTAAATAACTTCACATTTAAAGTATACAATATTTCTATATTCTGACAATATTACGGACGCGCGAGTGAAACAGGGGTGCTAGGGTGGGACGGTACTAAGGCCATTTAAAGCCCTTTCAAGTACCTTCGTGGGCGGATATTCGGTCACATCGGAGATGGTAAACACAGATTTCACCGCAAAAATAGTGAAAAATCGGTATTTTAAGGGACGGAAGACTGTTATGGTGGCATGTAGAATATAAAAAAATGGGAAATACCTTTCGTTATTTTTCTTTCCTTTCACTTTTTCTTTGCATTTCTCTCGTTCTTTCTCCTGTTTGTCACTGTGGAACAACAATGCTTATGCTCAATTGTTGCAATAATTGTCAGTACGAAAAGTCAACAACAATGAAAAATAACATCTCACTGACAAATTCTTCTTATTTGTTAGTTTTCGTTTTGTAACTAAAAATGTCTTCATTTCGGTTTAATGTTGTGGGCAATCCCTTAGTACCGTCCCACCCTAGCACCCCTGTTTCACTCCGCGCGCCCGTAAGATTGTAGGGGTTTGGGAATTTCGTATATTCGTTCGTTTTGTATATTATATTGTACCGGAAATTGTTCGTTAAGTCACGTATAGCTGCAATGAACATCTTCTTCAATTCCAAGTGTCTCAAGAAAGGACTTACCCCGAAATATACCCCTCTCATCCGTAACCTCCCCTACCTTCCTTAGTTGTATATATACTGGCCATAACAATTTCTTTCTCTGTACCTGATGATGACTCCATGAGTCGAAACCTGGTAGTACCATTAAAATATTCTGTGGTGTGTAAAGGTTTATCTTTTATTTTGTTACTTCCTCTACATTTTTACCTCTAAAAATATTCTGAATCGTGCTTAATGTGTTTTCTTAGCCTTCTTATATCTTAAATACTTCCCCCGAAGGCATTCCTATATTCCCATCCACTACCCTCCGATCAATATCTTCAGTCGTTTTATCCTTCCAAATAATCCCAACCATAATTCCAAAAACGAATTTATACTAAAGAATCTTGCCTCAATCTCTTCTACTCTATTGTCTATATTTTACTACACTTTATGGCAACACTGAATAAATAAGTTATATCTCAATCTCTTCCTTGTACATACATCTGTCGATGTCGTGTGCAAAACTAAGCTTTTCTTTCGATTACATTCTAACCTTGCCAGCATTATCCTACTTCTTATTTGTATTTCCATCAATTCTTCCATTTCCAATAAATGCGAATAAAGTATGATCAAATCCGAAGGTACTTCTTTCAATTACAGCAACAAATGTGATGCTTTGTTTGAATGCCAAAAATGCCCTCCACGAGTATATAACAATAGAATTCTACATTTTTCTATTAAGTACTTGGTGGAATATGTGCAAATGACGAGGACTGCTCACCTGTAACAGAAAGGTGTGACTTAAGCAACAAGAAATGCGTTTGTGCCGACCGCTACTATCCAGAGAACAATAGATGCAAAGGAGGTAAGTAATAATTTAATCTCAATGAAGACCCTCTATGAAATAGAGCATTCATTTCTAGACTCATTATTAAATTTCCTTCATGAGTTCCTTAAAAAATAATGACTGCGGCAGTCTTTTTTTTAAATATAATGCTGATAAAAGACGAGAGAGTGTCTCCACCGTATTAAAGTGAGGCTTTTCTGACCAGGAAGTTATTTATGGAGACGTCTGCATTTCAGAAGTCACTGAATGTAACACGAGTTAGATCATGTCCAATTATTCAAATTCCAATTCATCCAAATATGTTTTTGAAAAACAATTGATGATGTCTAACATAAATGATTATTGTGGAAATTAAAAGCTGCTATTTCAAGAGAAGATGCAATTAAGCAAATTAAGAAGTTATTTTTCGACAATAAACATATATTTGTGCTGATTTTTTTTAGTTCCAGCAAAGATAAAATTGCTAACGTCCCACAAGGTAAAGTACTTCCACAGAGACTCTATTAGTATCCACTAACCACTTTAGTAATCACATTAATAGCAGAGTTAGGATACATGCAGACGATACGGTATTATACCGAGACTAATCTCTTAAGACAGCTGATAAACACTGTCGAGTAATTTGCATGGAATTATGAATCGATGCGATGACTTGCATTGGAGATTGATGGACAATTTTTCAGTAGGAAAAAAGTGAATAAAACACAGTTCAATGTTGTATGTTTCAAAGACGCGTTTCTTCCAGTGAATCTCAGTCTTTCATAGTATTAGCCTGTTTCCTTCTTACAACATTTCTTTTTTTTACAATGAATTCAAAGCTGTTAGGATCAAATTCGAAAGCTTTTATTTCAATTCAGACCAAAATTTCGATGCATTAATTGAGTGTTGACAAATATCTTTTGCGATTTTCAATGTACATAACTGTAGCTTTGTTATCTTTTTCAATTTAGGGGTTGGTGAAATCTGTGAAACTGACCGAGACTGCTTCACTAGAACAGAAAGATGTGACGCAAGAACCATGAAATGCATTTGTGCCGAAGGATACTATCCAGAGGGTTATGAATGCAAAGCAGGTAAGAAAATCTCCGTTAACATTAATCTCAAAAAATACCAAATACAGACTACAAAAAGCATTTTCACACTCATTATCAAACTTTCTTAAGGGGCTTCTAAAAATGTAATGACTGCATACCTGTCATCGATAATTTTGCACTTTCAAGCAAACGAGAAATGCAAATGCATGAAAACGTTTTCGATTATACTTGATTACAATTAGATAAATACCTGGATTGAAACTTTATTGCCGAGGTTAGTTCCATGTGGACCTATTCACCCCCCTCCACCCCAACCCCGTACTTCATCATATTATGTACTGTATAAAAATGTAACTATACTTGATCTACAATTAGATAGATAACTAGATTGAAACTTTATTGGCGAGGTTAGTTCCATGTGGACCTATTCACCCCCCTCCCCCCCCCCAACCACGTACTTCATCGTATTATGTACTGATTAATTATGTAAATAAAAGAAAGAGTGCTAAGAACTTCATAAGTGAGCTAATAACGACGTCCTCCATTACTTTTCCGAAGAGCGGAGTTAATGAGATAGGCGTGTACTTTCCTGGGATCACACTCAATCCACTTCTATAAACAGCCGTAACATATGCAGACTTCCAATCTATTGGACTCTACCTTCGTACATAGACTTGGCATATATAATTTTGGGATAATGGGCGGCACTTTCTACCATTTTCTTAAATACTCGAACCGGAATACCCTCTGGACCTGTTGATTTTTTTGCTTAAAGTACGTAAGAATTTTGCAACACCATCATCGGTAAAGCATAAACTTTCCATCGACGAGATCATATTAATCTCCGGAATGGAATCTCTGCAGCTATCGCCCGTGAATACCCTTTTATAAAAGAAATGTTGTATACTCGCTTCCCTCTTCGCTTCGCAAGCATCATTTCTAAGATCTCGCAAAACCTATTCTGGAAGTTATGTGGACGGTAAAACGCGTATACATTGATGTTAGGATTACTTTTTTTGCTTCTGGTACATCAGACACTTTCAATATAGCTGTCCTTCGAGGTCTGCGCTTTGCAGGGAAGCATTGCAGCCTTTCGCTTCATAGAGAGAAGATGTAACCGCAATAAAGACTCCACCTCCTGTTATTTCCATAGGATCTCGACAATAAATCGAAAAATCTTTAGGAAGCGTATCGTTGTCACTCATATCCTCGTTTTATTAGCTTTTCTGACCTATGAAATGTTGTTGTGGCGACGATTGAGATGTTCCATGTGGGATAATTTATTTCTAACGCTCTTACAGACAAATTCGCAATTAATATTTTAGTTTCACTCGCGGTATTAGTTTGGTTTATCGGTATATTTCCCTTATCCAGGCTCGTCCGCAGTGTCACCGTTACTGAATCGTCCGAATATTTCGTTCCCAAAAACTCACTGTCTGACCTACTCATTTTCGTAAAAGATACCTGCAGTGCTAAAAAATACTAAAGCAGTGTAGTGGACCCCATAACGGTTTAGGAGAACATGGAACGATCTGAGGGTCGGCTGCAAGTGAACGAAGTCTGCTCACATGTCCCTGCAGAACTCCCACAGACTCGCGTTTAGGGCCTCTATCTTCCACCAAACACAAGGTCTTGGTACACTGCTGGACAAAAGGAACGCAACACTTGCGCAGCGCCATACGTGTCTGAAAACTGAAGCACTTGGTCTGAGCAAGAATTAGAGATATGTGACAACAGCGTGACTGCTAAGTTCGGAGGGGTGGGGAGAACGCGGAGCCTTAGATTTTCCGTAGAATCCTGTGGATCTGATGAACCTCGTTCGGTATAGTCGGTATCTCTGCTTGTTAGTGAACGGATTCGGAGAGGGACCGCGTAATGCGAAAGTTTCACAGCTGCTCGCGTTACGTTTAGTGCTAGTGTCTCCAATTCTCTTAATTTTCTTCATTCGGGAAACATCAATTGGCTTCATCCGTTCGCACCTTAATTGAAAGCAAATATAGTCCTTATTTCAAATCAGTATTCTGCATTTTCAAGGAAAGTGGTAACTATAAAACGTGTATAAATTTCTCAGACAAAATTTTCCGTTGCATCAATTTCGTGTCGCTCTATCATTCCATGTAATCTGCAAGGAATATGACCCAATTTTATTTACAAGTGACCTATCTCGTTATGGAAAATTAATCACTCTTGCTTAAACCAAGAACTTCGGCTATCGGACATGCATGGCGCTGCACAAGTGTTGCAAACCTTTTGTCCAGCAGTATACATTGCTGCAAATGGACAGCTTAATCCCGATGTCAGACAACTCCCGTACCCACACAACCTCAGAATTTAAGTCATTAAAAGAACTCAAAATCACCTCAGCCACACTGGAGCAGGCGTCGTTGACCTTGACATGGGACACCACCCGAAGACTAGAGCAATTCGTGCCAGCGACCGCCGCACGGACCGCACCCGTGACTTTGGTCACATGCCCTGAGCGAACACGCCAAGGTTTGACCCACACGTCACCTCCCACCCGTTCCGCCCTTCTCCGCAAAGGGACCGATACCCGCTTGATGTTCGAGATCCCTATCAATATATTTCCCTTCCAATTCCGACTTCCTTCGGGCACGGCTACTTCGGAGGATTGAGAACCGATTGAGGGTGCGGATAGGGTTCGGCGTCACCTCCCCGTTGCCCCTACCAGCCCACGCTGCTCCTCCGCTTCTTGTTAGCCAGCCTCCACTCAATATCCAGAAATGCGGCCAACCCCGAATGAGTGGCAGCGGGCCGCACCTTCTCCTGGACAGTCCTGCTCGGTTTGACCCTCAGAAGATCCAACCTTCTTGTGGAATGATAGGGATTAGATCACCAATGAAACAGTTGAGAAAACAAATTTATTTAAGACATCGTGATTAACCTTCTGTGGCACAATAGACCTATTGAACCGCCTGGTGCTGAAGGCTTTACAGATCTAATATTCAAGAAGTAGCGATAATACTAGCTCTTCTACATTAAACGGTACTTGAATAGTAATCCAGCGAAGATAAAGTCTGAAACCGGAATGTCATTTCAGGATCCAGGGAATTATAGGCCTTTGAAGTTCAATTGGCGGAAAATAGATGGCACATCTCAGCTCTTTAGCAACTTTTCTCGAAACGCCTAAATTCTTAGATAGGATATTACATGATGTTAAGAAACAGTTCATTTAGTTACTAATGTCTTTCTTCACTTTACTTTCCTAACAAAAATTCGTCTCTTTTTGCCTTGTATTGGCAATCATTGCATCATTCCATGAATCTCTGTAAATCACTCGTCAGTATTTATTAATCGTGTATAATAATTTAGTCTCTGTAAATCACCGTATCCTCTGCAAATATCTTAACTTTGCTGTCAATTATATCACTAATTCGTCCAAATATACCTATATACTTTAGCTTGCGGGGCGTTAACCATTTTATCCAGGGTGGAACTAATAAATTCAGCACAACTGTATGTTTACTGCCGAAAAATATTTCCTTCATTCAATTAATTATTTCTTAACTAATCATGGCAGATTTTAATTTCTTCTATTACTTATAATGAAGGAAATAATCAACGGTTTACCAAACATCTATTAATTACGCGTCGAAAAGTCTTATACCTTCAGTAGTGCGCATCGTGATGTAAGATGGACTAAATGGATTCGTCCACCAACATTTAGTGTTCTTATCGATGTTTCTACGAGTTTCATGAAAATTTACTAAGGTGCTGAGATAACCCATTGCTTTCCACCCGATAACATTTAATCTTATATAGTTCACTTTATCCTCCTTTCGTAAGAATGATAGCGAAGTTAGTTTACTTGAGGAAGACACCTTAAGATCACACTTAAAGCGCCATCCTTCCCAGAAATAACCTGCTTCTTAATTCCACCCATTCATTTATCTCTGATTAATGCAAAGTTGATGCATTATTTGAGATGTAAATATTTTTTTTTATAGAAGAACATTACAAAAGCATTCTTATCCTTTTCGATTTAGGGCTTGGTGGAAGCTGTGCTGCCGACGTGGACTGCCTTATTAAAAAAGAAAAGTGTGACTCATATAGCCATAAATGCATATGTGCCGACGGATACTTTGCTCAGGGGGATCAATGCAGAGCAGGTAAGACAATTTCCATTAACTCAATCTCAATTACCTACCACTATGGGATACAGTATGCATTACTCCACACATTCCCAAATCTCCCTCATGAACTCCTGAAAGTATGATGACTGCATCCGTATCTTCCATAATTTTATACTGATTAAGGGAGATAGAGACTCTCTGGGATAGTTAGAAGTGTCAAGTACAACCGATATTCATGTTTTTCACCAAATATTTCTATGTAAGATTCAAAAATTTAGAAAATCAGCAAACATTACAATCTAGATAAATGCGTTTAACAGATCGTCTTCATCAAGTATGAGAAATGAGGTGATGACCGGTGCGGCGGTTTCCGAAGCAATTAATTGAAGACATCGTTAATAACATGGCTTTCCGGCCAAAGGATCTCGATTTATTCCACAAATTACACACTGAAATACACGCAATCGGTGCAGAGATCAAAATTCTCAAAGATTGTAAAATACTAAACTTCTTCCCTAATTTCACCAAAATGTTTCCCCGAAACAGAAAATCCATCGGCCAAGAAGGCAATACTCACTAGGAAAAAGATATGGATAAAGATTAAGATAATCAAATTATACAGCACAAATTTCTGATATAGATCTACAAGCCTACGAAATGCATCTTAAACTCACCAAAAATCTGGCTCCGTTATAATCCACACATTGGGACTTATATAGAAACAAAATAAAAAATGTCAAACCACCAAATCATCCAAAAAAAATAGCAGCTCTGGAAAATAGCCATACCACTTGAAGCAGTAACAACTCCCGAATACCAAGACTTTTTCCATCAACACATCAAACAATGTAGTTAATCTCTCCAAGGAATCCCTCAACAAAGAAGAAGTCACTATGTTATCTATATGCCTGAAATACACTATTCCTTACTAAACCCCTCCTATACAAGAAACTATTGCAGACATAGAATCATCAATTAAATTTCTTCCAGAATGTTCGAAAAACACTATCAGACAGTTATCTCTTCAACAGATTCCCGAAAACTTAGAGGTAAAAAACGGAATGAATCAACACAATCAACATATAGATGAAGTCTTCACGTGTTTTCCACCAGGTCAAGTAAGCAGTAGCCGACGTTTCATTCAGCGCCCTGAAGACGATGGCGGAGTTAGTCATCAAAACGTCGGCTACTGCTTACTTGACCTGGTGGAAAACCCGTGAAGACTTCATCCATAGCCTACACCAGGAAAGCACCAAATCTTTTACAACCAACATAGGCTAGAAAAAACACAAAATTAGGAAAACACTTAACGAGAAAAATTACTTTTACATTAAAGCAGACCAAGGAAAGAAAGTAGTCATTATTGACAAGAGACAGTATTTTGGCAACGTGAACGACTTGTTCAACAGAAGGCCCTCGTTGATCCATTTCCACAAATCCCGTCAACAAAATGGTCACTTCCGCAGAAGAAACTCTTAAACCTTGTAGAAACCTGGGGGTGTATAAACGAGGGCGTACCGAGAGAATTTACCGAAAGAAACTTATAACGGTATTCAGTACGCTTCTCGGTAGCGATTTCGGTAGGAGCGCTTCCCAGCTGGTAGAAGGAGAAAATTTCCGAAGATATCCGAAGTTAGAGGTCACGTGCTTCATCTCCACCAACGATGAGCGAAGAAACATGTGAGGATTGGTACTCGCCTTTCACCACCAGCAGAAAACTGAGATTATATAGTATAGTGGTATCTTAGGTTAGCAGCATATTTGTTGTTGCCTATTGGAAATAGTGGTAAAGAAGGTATGATGGGATAATGATTGCAATTGTATTTGTCAGCGTGTATGCTCTTATATATTTGATGGCAAAAGTGCACTATTTCAATATTGCGAAAAACACGAACGGTACCACCTCTATAGGAAGTTTATCATGACACGGAAGTTATTTTGAGAATATTTATGCACAATTATTATGACAAATAAGTATGTCATTTAAATAATAAACGTGTGATATAATATAATTGGAAAAGAATGGATGAGATATTTTTCTGTCTAAGAGCACAACAGTTTCCTTTTTGCCACATTTGTTACATCCTGCGTACCTTAAGTTATTGTAATAATTTACTGGTCAACTCATGAATGGGGACACATCATGCCATACAATTTGCTACCAAAGCGAGAAAACACTAACATTGGTTGTTTATAAAAGAATCATTTTAGTTTAATCTAATCATTTAGTAAGTACCAAAAGACTACTATAAATAGTGAAAAAAAATACAATTAAATAGTTTCATACTTTCTGCAGCAAAATTAAGACTTCATAGGACTTTTATACTTTTATAAACGTAATAATTAGAAGTACAGGCAGTATATGATCCACACCTACTTGCAGAAAAGTTATTTACTAATTACGAGCATTAAGTTGAAATATTTCCAACGTAAATAGAAATAAGTATTCAATTGCTGCGGTGTTACGAAGGCTAACCGAAGAAATCACTGAGACATCGAGAGCTTTTCCGTCTCGGTAGAAGTAGCCGAATTAAAATGGCCGTCGTATCGAATCGAAGAATAGAGAATCTCACCGATATCTTCTCCGCTCATTTTTAACGTCACACCGAGAAGTTATCGAGGAATGGCTGACTTTCGTTTCGGTACGGAGTTATAGAATATCCCCACGGTCACCAATCTTCTATACTCGAACTCCTCATTTCCAACCCAATCATACCTAAGTCGCACTGCTTCCGGAAAATACACAAAAAAGATATCCCACTCAGACCGATCATATTTGCAATAATCTCTCCCACATACAATTTATCTAAATAGCCGAACCAGCAATTCAAAAAATGACCCCTTAACAATTAGTCTAATGTTAACAACTCAAATCATCTGATAGACTTCCTTAAGAACGTGTCTACACATGAAAACGACAGACTAATTTCCTTCGATGTTAAGTCTCTTTTTCCCAGTATCCCCTTAGATACAACTTATCAAATTCTTGAAGGAAGGTTATCAGAACAAAACTTTATCCAAACTCCGCAAACCTACCCCAATACCAAACTCCACTCTTTACACGCTCCTCGACCACCCTCAGAGAGGAACAAAATAGCCTCACCCTCCTTCAGTTCGTCAGCATAACGAATAATCCCCAACCATTTCTTCCACCCCACACATTTACACAAGATAAAGGCTTGACGACCATCCAAAACGAAAGAGCCCTCACCCACCTTACAGATGTCATAACAGAGAAATCCAACCCAAATCTCCTCTACCCACACTAAATCCTCCAACGCCTTAAGAAAAGATAAAAACCCGTCCACTCACCTCGCCTATTCACTTCCTTTGTGGAGACTCCCCGAGGATGGAGGCTTTGTCTCTGAAATGTACACTCCTGGACATTAGGAACGCAACAGTTGCGCAGCGCCATACCTGTCAGATCGCCGAAGCTCNGAAATATAAATAAATCTATGATGGAAATTGAAGGACATATTTCACTCATAACTTTCGCCAAGTTATTTCCTTTCCAATTTCCTCAAATGAAGCTAGACAAAGTGAAACTTTCATGATCGATTTTTCTTTGAAAGTATTTTACAGAGTTAACTATGTACCAAAAAAGTTAACAAAAATGCCAACTCTCGGGATTAATTAGGCTCTCTGAGAACAGCTAACCTTATATGTTGGTGTAAGTAGTGTGTATTATATATTCTGTCAGTTTAAGAAAAAAATACTGCCGCCAGGAGATACAGCATTAAAAATTGTTGACTCGCGGAATGGGTTAAGCATTACAAAAACATTAAATTTTGATCGGTATCATTCTTTTTTCATGGCATTAAAAGACGAATAGACTTTTATTTGTGTATATTAGGATGTTTGATGGAAGTTCTCTTGCATATAGCACGTATGATTCGCTGATATAAACAGACTGGAAACTGCTGAAATAGAACAAAAGATTAACAGGAACAGTGTGTTTCGGGTCCATTGGTACGACAGGCCAAAAGCGTTAAAATCCATTTATTTAAATGGCCTGCTTTTGCCTTAATCCTATTTATAGATTACTCCTGTGATAAGACTCTCTGTTTTCCTCTTTCTCTAGCTATTTTGGGCATTACGTGCACGACGAATAACGACTGCCATGGGATTAACAACTCAAGATGCATTAACAGTAAATGCTCCTGCCCGGAAGGTTATAAGGGATCCGACGATATGAAACAATGCTTACTGAGTAAGTATTCAAGACTGATATCTGTTTTTCTTCTTCATTTTTTCTCCTTCGTTTCTATCTTCATATGTCTAAAATTCCGTTGATGGATAAGACAAATGATTCCCAAAGTGGGAGAAGTCGCCCCCCTAGGGGCGCTTGTCTAATCTAGGCGGGCGCTACACAAAGAAGAATGTTATCCTATTACCTGTCATCTTCCTTTTTCAATAGAGTTTTACTGGATTGATGGCATTAATACAACATCAGAAAATTGCCATAGAGTAATGTGGATATTTTTATTATCGCAGTGTTTAATTTCCCTTTTATCTTTCAAATTTTGTCAGGAACTTTCAAATCAAACCGACGAACCCAGATGGTATAATAAAGAGACAAGGAAAGCTCTAAAAAAAGAAAGGCGTCTGCATTCTAAATTAAAAGCCGCTGCGAGGCTACCCAACAGTGTCAACACAAATCAAGTAAAGAGCGAATATAAAGAAGCAAAATCGGTGACGAAACGAACTATGCGAGATGCCCTGCGTCAATTTAAAAAGGTTTTATGCGAATACTTAGACGAGGACCCAAAAGCTTTCTGGTCATACCTACGTGAGGTCCAAGGTAAAGAGCAAACGGTAAGTTCGTTGAAAGATAATAGTGATATTTTGATGCTAAGGGTAAAGCGAATATTTTAAATGATTTCTTCCGAAGCGTTTTCACTTTTAATAGTACATCAGATAATCTACCGGAAGTTGATAGGCCTGAAGCGATGTCGAATATCATCTTCAGGGAAGACGGCATCATTAATCAATTGCGACAGATTAAACCTAATAAAGCTCCTGGTCCTGAAGACATACCAGCTCGGGTATTTAAGGAGGTTGCGGAAAATTTAGCACCTTTTATAATTGCTAAAGAAGGAAAAATCACCAGATTTATACAGGGATAATTATCTATAGGAAGGATTCAGAGAAAGAGGGGAGTTAAAACAATGCATTCTTAATCATTCTGTTGTTCATGCCAATGTTTACACAACATCTTGTGTCCGTTAACCTGAGGTATATTAATATTATTTTTTAGCCGATTTCAACCTTCTTATGTTCAAGCTCTACTTTGTTGAACGTACTAAAGAAGTAGGTGCCATACTAAAGAAGTAGGAATCATCATCAGGTCATCATCATCCTGATGATGTCTGCATGTAGACGAAAGTAGACGTAAAATTAAGAGACAAAAGCATGCACTTTCTTCTAAAAATAATTTGGAAAAGTTTCGAGAGGGTCTTTTTTTGTAATTGTTAGCTGAATATACCCAATTTTCGGCGTCGTAACGAAAATCACAATATTTGCACTCAATTTTTAAACTAACGGGCGACATTAAGAAAATGAAACTTTTTACTCCAACACCTTGTATACAGTAGTTATAAGGCACAATGTTTCGTGTTTATTGTATGTTAATTTCAAAAGATATAAAATGCCAAACTTTAAATTTTTTTCGAGCCATAATTTTTTGGGCCGATTTTGCTTCAAATTTTCTTCTCAGATTTCGCTCATAAAAGATTTCTTATTATTTTGTTTAATAGAGCAACATAGGTTGTATAAGAATACCAAGTTTTGTTTTGCTCAACGGAATACTGCGTGAGATAACGTGTCTCAAACTTGCTAAAAATCGCTGTCTAACTGTAGAAGGCTGCGGTAGGGGGTCAAACAAATGACTATATCTCAGCAAATATTTCATCGATGGATGTAAAACTTGTGAAATGTTCATAGAAGGTATCAACTTATGTTCACACAAAATTTCATTGAAATCGGTGATGGTCGAGCGGGGCATTTCCTTGAAATTGGTCCACTTGACATGGAATCACCCTACAGAAATTAAAAGACACAGAGGTCAAAATTCGTTGACATTTGATTCATCGTTACACCTTGGGACAGACATCAGAATCCAATGGTTCAATTTCCCTCTGTTCTCACTTCACATCTGCAGAATGTTTTGTGTGACTCTTGCTAACCTTCCCTTGCAGGGAAGCTAGGCGATGCCTGTATCCAGAATTCCGATTGCATTGGAGTGAACTCTTCGAAATGCATTTACGGAAAATGCTCGTGCAAGGATGGCTACTTCATTTCGGAAGATGGAACACAATGCGTATCGAGTAAGTGAACCCTATTTTCCATACTACCCAAGTTAATACCTTTTGTAATTTTTAGTATCCTTTATGTAATCTATTTATTTAAAGTTCCTCTCTTTCTTTCACTCTTTCCAACAAATGTTGAAGGTTTTCACGACCCCTAATTCATTTGGGTGTTATCAGTTTTTCATACTCAGTATTTTCCACCAAAAAATTATTCCTCCTTTCCTTTTTTTATTCCTATTGCCACAGAAATTCAGAAAATATGTATACATTCTAGGATACAATCTAATATTATGTTATTTATTCNTCTCCCCACCCCTCCGAACTTAGCAGTCACGCTGTTGTCACATATCCCTAGCTCTTGCTCAGACCAAGAGCTTTGGAATTCTGACAGGTATGGCGCTGCGCAAGTGTTGCGTTACTTTCGTCCAGGAGTGTACATTGGGTCTACGCCGAAATCAGTAATCCGGAGCTTCCCGTTTGTCTCTGAGCGCGAGTTCAGTTTGCTGAAAGACGGCTTACTGAGTGTTTTTAAGTGTTTCTAATTAATAAACACCTAGCTTATTTAATAAACACCTAGCTAAATTCCTAGCTTCTCTTTCTTACATTGTAAAGTAAGTTATATCCTTCATCAACACTTAGTGTTCTTTTTGATGTTTGTACAACTTTTTACAAGTTTTATGTTCTAAACTTACTTACTTTCCGCCCGATAACCTTAAATCGCATATACTTCGCCGTATCCTCCTTACGAAAAATGACAGCAATAAAAGGTCAATCGCTAACGCCAACAAAAGACTTTAAGGGCCATCTTTCCTAGATACAATCTGCTCCTTAATCCGTCCATTCACCCATTTCTGATCAATGCAATGCTAATGCATTATTTGAGTAGTAAAGAAATCTTTTATATATAAGAACACTACAAAAGCATTCTTTTCCATTTCTTAATTTAGGGCTTGGTGGAATTTGTTATACCAACGAGGACTGCTTATTTGGAACAGAAGAGTGTGACACAAGCATGATTAGATGCGTATGTGCGCAGGGATATTTTCCACAGGGGGATCAATGCAAAGCAGGTAAGATATTTTTCATTACATTAAATCTCAATTACCAACCACTATGGGATACAGTATGCATTTCTCCACACATTACCAATTCTCCTTCATGAACTCCTGAAAGTACGATGGCTGCATCCGTATCTTCCATAATGCTATACCGACTAAAATCGATGGGGTCTATCTAGGATAATTAGAATTTACAAGTACAACCGATATTCATGTTCATCACCAAATATGTCCATGTAAGAAAAATGTAAATGCAAAGCAGGTAAAATAATTTCCAATACATTAAATCTCAATTACCAACCACTATGGGATACAGTATGCATTTTTCCTGACATTACCAATTCTCCTTCATGAACCTCATAAAGTAGGATGACTGCATCCTTATCTTGGATAATTTTATACCGAGTAAAGACGATAGAGTCTATCTAGGATAGTAGACTATCTATCTATCTATAGACTAGACACTATCTATCTATCTATAGATAGATAGATAGTGACAAGTATGTACAACCGATATTCATGTTTTTTTTTTAATTTTTCCATCTAAGATATAAAAATTCAGGATATCAAGCCATCACTATCAAACATGAGAAATGCGTTTCATGGATCGTCTTCTTCAGATAAATACAAGATAACTGCGAGCCACCGCTCTTGAAGCCGAAGCACTGTAATAAACCGCAGAACGGTTAAGGGGAACATGGCACGATCTGAGCGTCGGCCGCAAGTCAAGGAAGTCTGCTCCCATGTCCCTGCAGAATAACCCACAGCCTCGCGTTTAGGGCCTCTATCTTCCACCAAACACGAGGGCCGCAGTCGATCCGCGGCGCAATGCTGCAAAAAGGGCAGCTTCATCCCCACGTCAAACGACTCCCGAACCCGCGCAACCTCAGAGTTTAAATCCTTATAAGAACTCATAATCTCCTCAGCCATACGAGCGCAGGCGTCGTTAACGACAGCATGGGCTACCACCCGGAGACTATAGCAACTCGCGCCCGCGACCGCCGCACGGACCGCACCCGTGACTTGGGCCACCTGCCCTGAGGAAACACACAAAATGCGATCCTCACCTCAATTCCCTCCCATTCCGCCCTTCTCCGCAAAGGGGCGGACACCCGAGTTCCCTATCAATATGATTCCCTTCCCTTTCCGGCTTCCTTCGGGCGCGGCTACTTCGGAGGGTTGAGGCATGGGTCTGGTATCGTCAACATTTTGCAGTTCAGAGAACCTATTCCGGTACGGATAGAGTTTGGCTTCACCTCACCATTGCCCTTACCAGCCCGCGTTCTTCCTCCGCACCTTGTAACAACCCTACACTCAGGTTCCACAAATGTGGCCGACCCCGTATGAATGGCAGTGGGCTGCACCTTCTCCTGGACCGTCCAGCCCGCGTTCACCCTCGGGGTTATTCGATTCATCGAGGCGGTTCGAACTTCCCTAGAGTTGCCCCCCTCCACCCATCGGAGCGATCACACTCCCAGAGATTCACGAGCGTAGCTGTCCATTTGCGGCATTGTAATGCGGCCTTCGTGTTTGAGGGCAAATAGAGACCCTATACGCGAGGCTGTGGAAGCTCTGCAGGGATATGGGAGCAGACTTCGTTGACTTGCAGCCAACCATCAGATCGTGCCCTGTTCTCCTGAACCGTTATGGGGTCCACGACACTGCTTCGGCTTCGAGATAGGTGGCTCTTAAATTTTTGAACACTAGGTATTTTTTAGGAAAATGAGTAGGTCAGACAGTTAGTTGTTGGGGACGAAGTATTCGGGCGAGCGAGTAACGGTGACATTGCTGGCGAGTGTGATAAAAGGTAAGCGAAATATACCAATAAACCAAACTGTAACTGCAAGAGAAAGTAAAATATCGGTTGCGATGATTAATTGTAGAAACGTTAAAAATAAGGTATCCGACATTCGTTGCCACAACGCCGTTATTATCATAGGTACAGAAAGCTTATTAAACGAGGATATGAGAGACAACGAAATATTTCCTAAATATTTCATTATTTATTATGGAGATGCCGTAGAAAGAACAGGAGGTGGAGTCTTTATAGCGATTAAATCTTCTCTCCAGAGTAAAGCGCAGGCCTCGAAGGACAGCGATATAGAAAGCGTCTGGTTTACCATAAGTCAAAAAAATAAGCCTAACATCAATGTATGCGTTTTCTACCATCCACCAAACTCCCCACGATAAGTTTTGCGAGATCTTAGCGATGATGTTAATTTCTCCACTAGTAAGAATAATCATATATTAACAATGATAGGGGGCGATTTTTAATCTTCCGGATATAGACTAGGAAAATAATTGCATATAGAAAAGTGACTCCGACTCCTGTAGAACGTTACTAAACATTCTAAAAATACGCATTAAGCCGAACAGTAAAATGTCCAACTAGGGGAGAGAATTTATTCGATCTATTCCTAATTAATTTCCCTGTGCGTAATAGGAATATTTCGAAATTCTAGGCTCTTGGCGACCATAAAGTCGTATTCATAGATATCGTCATCAAATTAAGCAAGCATATAACACTGAAACGTAAAATCCATCTCTTTTCCCAAGCTAACTTCGAGGAAGTGAACGAGAAATGATTACCGATTTTTACTCATTTAAGCCGCGCGTATCCCAAATATCCAACAAAGAAACTTGGAAGATATTCGTCGAGATTATGCACAATTACATAGACATCTATATGCCATCAAATTATTCCAATGTTGATTCGAAACCTAGGGTTAGAAATACTCTTTGCAAACAAAGAGCACTGCACGGGAAATGAAAGGCCATAGAGGGAAAGGATCAGTTTGATTCGAGTCCTAGAAAAAAACATGAGAAAGCGAAATCCGACACCAAGCATGCTATGCGTAACGCCCTCGGCAACTTTAAGGAAAAAATTCTGGAGGAATACTTAGAAGAGGACCCAAAAGCTTTCTGGTCCTACGTTAGAGAGGTAAAGGGAAAGATACAAACGGTAAGCTCGTTACGAGATAGCATCGGAAATGTAACTTGCTATACGAAGAGGGAAGCGAACATACTAAATATCTTTTCTCAAAGCGTATTCAATTGCGATAGCTGCAGAGATACCCTTCCGGAAGTTAATACGCTCTATACGATGAAAAGTTTATGCTATACCGAAGATGTAATTGCAAAACTACTCAATAATAAGCCAAACCAATCGCAAGGTCCAGAGTAGAGCAGAGTATTTAAATAAATGTCAGAAAGCGTCGCCCCTTATCTCAAAATCATATTTATCAAGTCTATGTACGAAGGTAGAGTCGAATAGATTAGAAGTCAGCGAATGTTACGCCTGTTAAAAAAAGAAGATCAAGGGAGAACCCAGGAAATTCTAGACCTATCTCATTAACTCCGCTCTTCGGAAAAGTAATGGAGCACGTCGTTATTAGCTCACTTATGAAGTTCTTAGATAGCATTTGTTTCCTCAGTATGAACCAACACAGATTTAGAAAGAACCGAAACTCAACTAATTCTATTCGTCCATGATATCTTAAAGTTTGCCGAGAGTAAAAAGCAAGTGGACGCTATTTTCCTTGAATTCAAGAAAGCTTTCGACAGGATCCTCCACTACAAATTAATTTACAAACTAAAATCAGCAGTTATCAACAAGGAAATAATTGAATGGATCAAAGATTTTCTGCACGAGAGAGAACAGCAAGTGGTACTTGATGGCGTTAGTTCGGATAAAGTCCGAGTCAAATTCGTTCGTCCGAAATAAATTTCTTTAAATCACTCGTAAGTATTTATCAATCGTCTATAATATTTTAGTCTCTGTTAATCACTGTATCATCTGCAAATATCTTAACTTTGCCAGTAAGTCTTTAGTGTATACCAATAGAGTCACTATCGAATACTTTACCTTAAGGGACGCTAAAGTTTGGTGTAGTTTGTTTGTTTGTTGTCGAAAAATAATTCCTTCATTCACTTAATTATTTCTTCACTGATCACAGCAGATTTTCTTTTCTACAATTATTTATTATGCGGGACACCATAAACTGTTTTCTGAGAATCTATAAACTACACGTCGACCTGCCTTATATTTATAAGATCACATTTAAAGCGCTTTCTTTCTCAGAAATAACATGCTTTTTAATTCCATCCATTCTTCCATTTCCGATCATTGCAAATTTGATTCATTGTCGTAAAGAAATCTTTTCTTTAGAAGAACGTAACAAAAGTATTCTTATCTTTATCAATTTAGGTTTTGGTGGAAGGTGTGATGCCGACGAGGACTGCTTATTTGGAACAGAAAAGTGTGACTCATATAGCCAGAAATGCATATGTGCCGACGGATACTTTCCTCAGGGGGATCAATGCAGAGCAGGTAAAACAATTTCCATTATATTATATCTCAATTACCTACCACTATGTGATACAGTATGCATTACTCCACACATTCCCAAATCTCCTTCGTGAACTCCTAAAAGTATAATGACTGCATCCGTATCTTCGATAATTTTATACCGATTAAGTACGATGGAGTCTATCTGGGTTACTTAGGTGTGACATTTCTAACCAGTATTCATGTTCACCAAATTTTACCTCGTACGACATCAAATTTCAGGAAAACACTCACATAGACATAACCATTATGAAACACGACAAGGACGTTTCATGGATCGACTCCTTCAAATATGAGAAAAGAGGTAATGACCGAAAAGTGGATCTCTAAAAACAGTTAATTAAAGATGGTGGTATTAAAATATTGAGTCAGATTAAACCTTTAACAGTCCTTGGTACTGAAGCTATACCTACCTGAATATTCATGGAAGTACCAGAAGGTGTATCTCCTTTTCTTTAAATAATATTTGAAAAGTAATCGGGCGAAATTAAAATCTCTAGAGATTGGAAAATTCAGAATGTCACTACAATATTTAAAATCGGCTTAACGGAAGATGCCGGGAATTTTAAGGCCATTGGGCTGATAAATAATGGATCATCTCAGCAATTTGGTGGGTTTCCTTGAAACTTATGAATACATTAGTAGGTAACTAAAATATGTGTTTGAGAAACAAGTCCATTTATTTCACGATGTCTTGTGCTCTACCGAAAATAAAAGGCAAATCGATGCGTTATTTTTAAGGTATCCAAAATTAGTTTTTGATCTCCCACATCGTACATTATTACGATAATTAAATGCTCTTGTTCTTAGTGAAAAATTGTGAATGGAGGACATTCTTTCAGTTGTTTGAATTTGAGTTGTGCATTGCCTATATTCAAATAGCTCAACACCGAAATTGTACAGGAGATACGAAGTCCCTCGCTATGTGAACTTAATGAAAATGAAGGATCTCGTGTTTTCCCGGCGTATATGACGCAGGAAGTTTTCTCGGGTTTCCTGCCGGGTCGCATGCTCGATGTTGGTCGACGCTTCGGCTCCTTCCCTAGCGCTAGCGGGTGGCGAATGACTTTTTAAGAAGTCATAAACCGTAGTGCGTTTCTCGCAGCTGCAGGGAAGAGCCGACGTGGGGGAAGCTATTTCTTTTATTGCCTTGCAGTTATATTGTCTCTCTTCTTTGGTGAGGAAGCATCCGTTTTCGATTTCAGCGTTTCTTTTTTTTTCGTCTTTATTTGAAAGTTTTGGTAAGTAATATTTTTCAGTGTATCGATCATAGCACATTTTCAGTGTATTTAATAATTCCTTTTAAATTCATCCTTATCTTTATAGATATCTTAACTATTTGTAATTTATTTAATTTTTCATTATGTTACTTTATACATTTTGAAGGTTATAAACAATTAATATTTCTGAACATTGCATTTCGTTTTGAATACGCTATGTTCTTTACAATTAGGCTCTTTTGTGGAATTTATCCAAGAATACGTGGCAGAACTTAATCCTTTCTGGATTTAGTTTTGTTTTGAAGATTTCTTCGTAAGAAGATTTTTCTCAACCTTTTGTGTTTACGTCGCCAGCTTTGACGATCACAGCAGCTGAAGGTAGTGTTTTCCCAT
>KZ309162.1:49539-60088 GCA_000376725.2 Ladona fulva | reverse complement strand
TCAACAAATTCACGACTGTTATCATCTCCTGGTTTAGGAACAGTTCATTTAATGCTACGTGCAAAATTACGAAATGAAGCAAACTCGCGTGAAACGTACTGTGAACTGGAAAAGGCTCAATTGTTTCCCACGGTAAAGGTAAAGGAATCTCAAAGGCTGTGTTGAAATTCAAATTAGAAATTGCTAGAAATGAATAGGGAAAACGCACCGCCAAGCTCGAAAATATGTAAAAAGAGTAGATAATTGTTATGCCGACTATATTTTAGGGTGTATTTCTTTGCAGCTAGTACTTATACTGTGGTACCTTGGTTCATGAAGGTAATCAGTTGCAGGATTACCGTGATTGACCAAAACCGTCGTTATCCAAGGCGCGATTTCCCACAACCATACTACATATCAATTATGCAGATAAAACTCATTTAAATTTTATAAACATGTGGTGAATATACTTTATTATTTATAATTATGACAAAAAGTATCATTAATAACTATTAATAAGAAGTGCTACGATAAAAACCAGCGTTACCAAAATGCTGTCAGATGCAGGTTGGGAATCCTTAAAAGATAGGAGACTAGAAGCTAGATTGCGATTGCTTGATAAATTTAGGGAAAGTACATTTGCGGAAGATATAGTAGATATTATGAGACCCCCCTGCTACCTTGGACGATCCGATAATGAGTGCAAAATAAGAGAAATAGATGCTAGGACGAGTCGTTTTAAGAATTCATTCTTTCCGCGAACTAACATGATAATAATAGGCTAAAAAATAGTCCGAACGCCCGGTGTTTTCACCCCCTGCCACACGCCGTAAGGCGGCTTGCAGGGTATTTATGTAGATGTAGATGTAATAAAATTAGGTGATAAAAGTGCATCAAAATTACCCCATGAATAACACTTTACATTCCATTTTGTCTGTTCTGGTTTTTCGAAACTTCCTCGCACCTTGTCGTTGTTACCAATGCCAGCTGGACTAATGCAGAATTTGAACGCCGCGTACATTTCACTAATCGTTGCTTTTGGGCGTTGCGCAAGCGCATTGACCGGCCCTGGCCACAAGGCAATGACTCCGTAAGGGAGAGAAACACCGTTTGTTTAGCATTTGGAGTCGCCCCTCCCCCAGCCCTTCCTCATCTCTCTCAATGGGATCTTTGTGCTATTGCTTTCGCGAGACATTCACGTGACTGCCAAGCTAACTACTGACTCCTTTGAAAACACTGCCCGTGGGTTTTTTCGACGACTCTTGATATCTCGATTGCGACACCGTTTACAATTTCGCAGCGTGTGCATCTCTGTCCTAAGAAGTGGGCCGACCCGACCTACTCCACTGCACTCCCTACAGCGATGCTGCATTAGGAATGGAAGAAAGAAACGGGCCATTTTCTAGTACGTTTCCGAGTCGTACGCTGGATCGAGGAATGCGCAGCGATCGTCAGGATGTGCCCGTAATAATTCAGGAGGGACTTCCGTATCTTATAGTTTCTTTCGACGGCGGCAGAGTTCTCTGACAGCCGACCTATTTATGGGAGATCGCGACTTCTTTATGGGAGTTCTTATTTGGTGCCGGAAAGACTCTTGTCAGATTAAGTCTCGAGTTTTATCGGAAGGATTGCTGATCTCTCACGGGTAAGGATTATGGATCATCATCGTGCATCAGACATTTGTAAATCCACTTAAGAAAGCGTTTTGAACCACTTATTTTTCTTAGTTTTAATGAAGTATGTGCTTTCTTATTAAATTCAATGTATGTACCTACCTCGAATATCGTCATTCCAGCTACAAGTGGCTTCCTGTAAAGATAATGCTGCAGTTTTTAAGTACTGCGTTTTCAGGAACTTCGTTAACACTTTCTGTAAAAGAAACCCTCGATTGGTGGTTTCATTGATATTTTTTACATTTCAAAGGTAACACGGACATGAAGGCTGATATGATCGGGACTCGAACCCGGACCTTTAACTTTCCCTGCGGATGCATTATTCAATTAACCTATTTTGAACTAGCTGTCTCTAAGCGGTAGTCCACCAATGCGTCCATAAGAACCTTATGGGGACGCGCAAAGAAATTTGGGCATTATTTGCAATCCTTAAATTTATTACTGAATCATCTACATGTAACTGACACAATGGAAGACAACAATCACAGTACAACTATTATAACATGTTTATTTTGTGTTATTAGAGAAAAATGAGTTCGGTAGTTCGGGGGATTCAAAATTTTTGGTTTAGGGATCCGTGCGGAATGAAGGTTGAAGATCGCTGATCCAGCCGGAATAAATTAAGCTATCTAGCCAGTTCTGGCTAGATAGCTTAATTGGTCAAAGCATCCGCGAGGAAAGTGGAAGAATTGTTCGAATATCGGTTCTATCGCGCTTTTTACACTTCCAGCATTCCTGGAAAGTTTGCCTACGTGCTCACCTTTACGTGCAAAGTTACCTTTCACCTTTTGCCTTTTATTACATTTCAAACTTTACATTTCTGAACGACGTGATCGGTATTATGCGACCCCCCTGCTACTTGTGCAGATCCGATAAATATTTATTTGTTTATCAATAACACATCAACACAGCACTAGGCTAGTTAAGGTTGACGATCAACAATAATGATAATAAAATTGATCAACAAATTTTAACAATAATATAAATAATAAAATAATTACAGAATTAAAGAGATCAGCGCTTCAGAGATCCAAATCAGTCTCTTGCAATCATTGTTACAATTGATTTTAGAGGTAGATAAAATGGATCGAAGTTTTTATTGGAAGATAAAGAGTTGACAATTGACGATATGCGGAAGAAGAGTGACCGTTTTATTACTGACAGACGTGGAGTATTCAAAGAGAAGATACCAGATAAGCGAGTTGTTCTTGAAGGAACAGGGAAAGAGAAAAGAGAATTTGAAAGGGGAATCAACCTTGTTGTTGATAATACTATATAGGAAAGTAATGTCGGAAAAAGTATGAGAGGTTTAAATAGAAATAAGATTAAGATGATTTAGAAGATGGGTCGTTGACACACCCGTATTCCTGTAAGATGACACTCTGAAACATACATCTTTAACAAGAAATTTAAGACTCGATTGAAAGTAGAGAGGTTATATTCGGAAGACCTGGTCCATACAGGAGAGCAATAAGAAAGAAAACGAAGAATACAGCTTGAGAAATAGGTGCAGAGAGAACTTGGATTCCTGATGTCAGTAATTGATGATTCATTGATGTACGATTCATCGCTAACTGCTGAGTTATGTGCTGTCTTGAGGTTATCAGACAAAATGTATTTCGGATTTATCGGTGGGACTGACCGGAAGATTGTGAACCAATTGGTTTTACAGCCCGTCAATTGATAATTTTAATTCCTTGTAATCTCTCCAAATGTTTCAATGTATTGCTAGGACAATAGGATTACAAACGTAACGTCTTAAGTGGAATCTTTATTATATTCTTACTTTTTAGAATGCGTAATGGTGTATTTATTTTTTACTAGTAGCTTCTCTTACAAAAAATAAAGAACTCAAAGAAAAACGATTAATTCTAATTGTAAGAACTATGTATCGGTGATAATTGTGTAAATCTGACGTCAAAAGAATAATTATAGAAATCTATTTGAAAACGTTAAAATCAAAGGTTGATATTAACATATAATTAACCAATCAAATTTAAAATTAAAAAAAAATCGGGATTGATGTTTACTGTATACCTAAGTATTGCCCTTATACGTTCGTATTTATCTATGCGATAATATTGTATAGAGAGTTAGTATCAGCTCACCAGTTTAGCAGCCATTTGAAAGCATCGATATGACTCGATAGTTCTAAAGCAATATTCACAATAAAGTATTGAGTTAATGGACATTCTACTTTTCTATACTGGTAAATTAAGTTTATACTTATTTTAAGAAAAATGCGAATATGATGGCGCAAACAATGGATTATAAATTATAGCTGTGATTGACTTTTTGATTTAACCATTTGATTGGCCATTCTATTTTTGTTTTTCATCACTTTTTGTCTCGCCGTTTCTTTGCAGATCCATTTTTTTGTCTCTCACACGAGAACTGTAAAAACAACGTCACCCATTGGTGCAACGACGCTCATATCTGTAGCTGCCGCGAAGGTTATGAAGCTCGAGGAAACGATTGTGCAGCTCGTAAGTTGGTTTCAAACTTCTGAATCCCATTTGGTCGCACAGAAATGCGTATTTCGAATCACTTAAATACGAGAAAAATCTTTCTTCATCCATCCTATATCGCATAATACACCTATTACGTCTTCATATTCGGTTCTGCAGCCATATTTTGATGATTGGAATATTTTTCATGTTTTTGGCGTAGGATTAAGAAAAATGTATCTTTCATTGACTTTTGTCTCAGTCTTGTTCATGGCTGAGATGATACGAAAGCTACTGAGGTATAAGTGATGCTGAGTAATAGCAATTATTAAGGCCTCCCTTTTGGAATATTACGAAAAGTTTTACTCGTGGAGAACCTTACTTTTGCCTGCTGCTCACCAGAATCTTGTTTTCAGCAGTATAATTTTCCTACCGCTAGTCAATGTCACAATTACCTACTTTAGCGCTCTTGGAAATAATCCCGCAAAATATTGTTTACTAAAATAATGTCATCTGTAATGTTATATTCAGCCAAATATAATATGAAACAAAACTTTGTGAGTTTCCACAGGATTTATTCCAGCGCAACCGGTTTCGCGTCCGATGGGGCGTATCTTCAGGTAACAATAAAACAAAATGATATTTTAAGTTGGTGTCTTCCTCCGGTGCAGTACGAAATACAAATCAATCTTTTAGAAGTATTGTCTTTCATTGAAATGCAATGCATAAGTGAGTTAGGAGAATATATAGGAGAATATTTTTTACATTGTTGCATTCATATCTTTATAGGAAGTCCTCAATATTATCTTAATGGTTTTCTACCATAAAATGTTGTTTTTTTTCAAAGTGCATTAAAATTTCCTTAAATATGAATTTTCTCAGTCAGCCGCGACTGCCGATTTCGTAATTTGTGAAATAATCAAAGCACACCTGGAGACTTAAAACACCCTTTACAATTACTGTGCGGTAGAAACCAGGTTGCCGACCACTGAGTAGTAGCATTCTGTGTCAATGAGGAAAGCAAGGGCAAACTGTCTCACTCCTCATCTTGCCTAATGAGCCTCACTCCCCTCAGCTGGCATATAGTAAGGAGGGGATGAAGTTCCAACCGGTCTTCGATCTGAATGCTTCAAAATAAATTAAAATCTTAATATACATCGCGATCTGGGTATGGCAAGGGGATGTTAATCAAGACATTTCTTTCGTTTCTCACGGAAAATTTTTGACAGATTTGTCTTCGCGGTTTCTTCTTTTGTTTTAGGCTAATCAGATCTGCCGAAATAGCAGTGAGATCGCATAATACCTATTACGTCCTTCAGAAATGTAATTTCTGTGTTTTGTTTGGCAATCGCAACCCATATCCTAATCTCCTTCCCTTCATAGATCAGCAACCGACGACAGATATATCTCAACATAAGCTGTTACATCGAAGCAGTTTTAAGCGAGCAAGCGTCTTGCGCTCAATATTCACCACTTCTCGAGCCTCTGGCTTTCCTCAAATGCGGTGGGGAAACGTTTTCGTATCAACGTATGAACCATTAATCCACGTATAAAACACTACGGTCGCATTTGAGAAAATCAAACCAAATAATATCGTTACGGCCATGAAGATTCACTCGGGTGGAACTCACTGCAGGAGAGAAGATCTGATTACCGACGAAAGCTTTTCAGAAAATTCATCGATTCAGAATTTTTAGGTGAAGTAAAGGATATTGTCATTCCGGTAAACAGCGAGCGTGATCTTCGAGAGGCGGCGACCAAGCGTTACAAGGAAATAATCGCTAAAACAAATAGTTACTTCTGGTCATTCTTTCCAAATAGCATCAGAGAATGTGATACAGGGCTACAAATCTAAATCTAAACTTGAGTGTGGAACGTAAACATTCAGACTTCTATGCACGGGCAAATAAATTAATTTTATATCGTAAGTGAACAAAAAGGAAATAGTTTCCGTTTTATTTTCACCTGGCATAATATACAACAACGGTATAATATGTGTCAGAGTTAATTAAGGAATCGAAGAAAAAACCGCAGCCAGCGACAGAAAAGGCCATGGGAAAGTAATCCCTTCCTTTATTTTAGAATCAACATGTTGCATTATATATAATATCATAAGCAGAAGTAAAGGCATATATCATAAGGAGAAGTTAAGGCATATATCATAAGCAGAAGCTAAAGCATATATCATAAGCATAAGTTAAAGCTGAGAAAGTAAAGAACAGATTTAGCTAAGTACTCATTCATAAATAGGGGGATTAAAGAGTGGAACAATTTGCCTTAAGAGGTCTCCATACCCTCACCTACGAACAAAAAGGAGTGTAGAAAAGATGTAAATTTTATTCAGATATGGTAATATATATTGTGTTAATATGATATTTAAATTTAGATTCATTGTAATGTAAATGGTGTAACATGTATAAGAGATGATCTGTTGTGCATTGTACATATTTAAGAAGTTTTTGGTGTATGATTAAACTGCCACCAAAGTTGTGTCTTTCCGCTGCCAATTTTGTAAGTAAATAAAATAAGGGTGATTAGATATGGTTTAGATAAGACAGTCCTGCTTTGGCGGTAACTGTTCCAATTCCAACAATCACCAAGAAATGTACCGTTCTCTATTAGCCATGAAATGAAAGTGTAGCGGATTCCTGTAGCTACATATGCCCACTGACAACTGCTTCATTGCAGCCAATTTTCACCTCTTTACAGTGTACTTACCTAAGATGTAACCCAAAATAATTTTTTAGTCTCTGAAAGAAGTAAGGAAGTCAAACCACCCATGATTTAGACAAGTGAAATATGGTCTAGGCATGAGCATTCTCAGATGATAAGCATGTTTATCATATGTTAATTAGACCTGCAATTCAACAAGCAGATGCTATGCCCTAAAGTGACTATCATATCTTTTTAATCATATATATTGTATTTGTGTCCTATGTAGTATTATATGTATAAAAGAAGCATCGACACAAAATAGATGTTCCTTCTCCACGGTCTTTGACAGTTACAATGAAATGTCCACATTTGTACTTTCAACACTGCAAATTTAGAGTGCATAATGCTTAAAGTGTAAGAAGTGAGAGTTTTAACATGCTTCTGGAGGTGAATTCATTGCCTGTGATGGTCATCCCAATTTTATCTGTATCAGCCCTTCTAAAAGAATGTTATTTTACTTAAAACTACTCAACACTAAGACGCTGTGTAACTTTTCCTTTAGCTCTCAACGAACCTTGCCTTCCGGACGAGGGATGCATTGATCCAGAAGCAGACTGTTCCAATTTCTATTGTAAATGCAGAAGCGGACTTGAACCATCTGGTGGCAGATGCATTGATCATCATGGCACCCATATCCATCTTGAGGCGAGAGGAAATGGAGAGATATCAGTTGAACTAGACATAGAAGAAAACTGAATTCATACTTTCCAAAGATTTCTCATAAAACTGCAATCAGAAAATTTTTTTATAGCACATATAGGAGAGCCAATGCATTTTTCTTTTCGTTAAAAATTGATGTCGTGATTACTAATAGAAGTTCTTTGCCAATTACAGAAGAATTGGTTCATTTTCCAAAGGATCCCAAATTAGATATTTTTCAAATTGAGATTTTACACCACAAACAAAGTAAGTGCACTCTCATGAATACATCAATTAATTACCTCCCTGCCCTCAGTTGTAGAGGATCCCAACCTTCTTCCCTTACTCCCTCAACCCTCCACCTATCTTTTCCTTTAGTCAGATAGTAGGTACCCAGCAATATTCATATTTGGGCACTGTTTATAACTATCATTAATTGAAACCGGTCAACAATAAAAAGATTTTCTGTTAAACTTGGATAAAGTTATTTCCACCTCTACCATTATGGAATCACATAGTATTGGTTAAATCCATTGATACCTGAATGATCACTGAACCATTTTAGTGATAACTAATTCACTGTCTAATTTTACAAATATATTCATGCAGGGTAAAAATTTAAAAATTTTCTACATATGTAGGTCACTTTCCACAACAACACTTAGACCAAAATACACTTCCTCACTTTGCTTGAGAAGCATTTTTTTCAGTCACCTTTACATAAAATACATCATGTTGCCCTTGTTGGCCAGGGAAATGATATTTTACATAATTTTGTGAACATTAAAAAGGAAATGTTTTAAAAACCATATCAATACTGTCATTTTTCTTCCTCAGTCCATTTGGGAGATACTTTTCCATTTCTTTCATTATATTATGTATTATAACCTCTGCTCTCAATTTACTACCAATCCTTCAATCATTAGAAATGATATTTATTAGCAGTTCAAATTCTTCAATTGATTTTCTTCAAATATTTGTGCCAAANTTACTTTATACATTTTGAAGGTTATAAACAATTAATATTTCTGAACATTGCATTTCGTTTTGAATACGCTATGTTCTTTACAATTAGGCTCTTTTGTGGAATTTATCCAAGAATACGTGGCAGAACTTAATCCTTTCTGGATTTAGTTTTGTTTTGAAGATTTCTTCGTAAGAAGATTTTTCTCAACCTTTTGTGTTTACGTCGCCAGCTTTGACGATCACAGCAGCTGAAGGTAGTGTTTTCCCATTATTTATTCCTTAATTGCATTGTTGCTACAGTTCTATACTTTTGGTACAAGAAACTTGCTATACATACATTTCAGTTAATGCTAATAAATAGCTTCATACTGTATAATGGGTGGGCCATTCCATGTCAAGTGGACCAATTTTAGAGAAGTGCCCCGCTCGAGTATCACCGATTTCAATAAAGTTTTGTGTGAACGTAACTCATATTCTCTATGAACATTTGCCAAGTTTTACATCCAAATACTTGCTGAGATATAGTCATTTGTTTGACCGCCTACCACAGCCTTCTACAGTATGACATCGATTGTTATCAATTTTGAGACACGTTATCTCATGCAGTATTCCGTTGAGGAAAACAAAACTTGGTATTCTTACACAAGCTTTGTTGATCTATTACACAAAATAATAAGAGAACTTTTATGAGCGAATTCTGACAGGAACATTTGAAGCAAAATCGCCCCAAAAATTATGGCTCGAAAAAACTTAAAATTTGGCATTTTGTATCTTTTGAAATAAACAAAATGTAGACTCAATTATTCATCGCAGGCATATAATCCCTAAGAATAGGGATGAATGATATGAATGAATGACGTTGCTATGGCAACATCTTGTACATTAGCATACACGTCTATTGCTGATTTTACATTGTGACACTTAATTTTCGTTATTTCCTGATTAACTTTGAGTCTTATGTCGTCAGGATCGAGTCATTCAGTGAATTATGTTCCTGACACGTATCGGCATGTTATTCGAGTTAGTTATTTCTTCTAAACTATTATTCGGAGAGAGGCCATGCCTACCCTCGTGCCTTGCGTGGGTAGGCATGGCATCCCTAGAGGACCACTTTACACTTTTCTAAGGATAACTTGAACTTAACAGCTTAAAATGCACATCTGTATTTACAGATGACTTTGGACACACGAGAGAAAAATAAGAAATGCGGAAAAAATTTTTCCAGAGCGAGGGGTAACTCTATAAACGGCAGCTAAGGTTATTTTAAGCTAGTTCGTTTATATCAGACTTCGGCGGCTAAGGAGTTAACGTGTGCAATTCATTTGTTGTGTGCTATATCTTATATTTGTTGTGTGATATACATACTCTGTAAGTCCTTTACAGATGTTCTGCATCAACGACGGCGGCTAAATATTTTCTAAGTAATTTAGTGATTTCTCACTTTAGCATGTTTTGGACGAGGGATTCTGAAGTGATCTGTTGCACTCATTTTACAGTCACAATTTCAGAATTTCTATAACTTCTCTTTTCAGATTTTGCATTTATACATTATGATATTGTGATTTTACTTACGTGGAATGGATGTCAATGAGACAAACGAAGAAAGAGAGAATGTGAGGTTGTAATAGAGCATTATGATTTCTATTCATATAGAATATGAGTTTATGTTCACACAAAATTTCATTGAAATCGGTGATGGTCGAGCGGGGCACTTCTGTAAAATTGTACCACTTGACATGGAATACCCCGGGTATAGTACAAAAAAAAAATTTGTTTGTACGATTTTAGATTAGAATTAATTTGCTCTTTGTTACCTGATAGCCTAATGTCTATTCAAAGTAGTCCTAAGCTTAGTTTTAGTAATTTTCCAGATTTTCTTAGCCAATTAATAAGTAATAAACGTAGGCAGAAAAGGTCGTGTTTGTTATTCCAAAGGTGTAAGGAAAAACGTGACCACCGACTGCTCTGAGTGTCCCGATGAACCCGAACTTTGTTTGAGACCCTGTTTCATTGACTATCCCAAGAATTTTTAGTGTTAAGTTTAATATATTATTTAATTAAGTTTAATATATATCTTTAGTTTAACTTCATAATATTTAGAATTGATAAGTAACATTTAATAAACATATA
>KZ309162.1:32790-49306 GCA_000376725.2 Ladona fulva | reverse complement strand
ACTGCAAAACTTTGATGTCCAGAGCACATGCTCACATTTAATTATTAAATAACTGTTCAGTAAAATCTGACAAACTCTGAGGCATACAGTTTGTGCAACACTATATAATACCACTCTGCATTTGCAATTAATAGAAGAATAATTTTTGACAATGCCTATTTAGCAAATTTTCTACTTATATTTCAATAGGTTTTTTTATATCTCAACTCAATCATGTTAGAATTATTTAGTCAAGATTCATTATGATCACTATTATTCTTTTACTTTATATTTGCACACAGTACCAACCCAGAAAAAATCCAATAATATTTGTAATCAATTAAACATGTTAATTTACCTTCTGTAACAAATAATTTTGCACATTTAGTCCAAATTCAGCAATTTCATTTCATCAAACAACACTTTCATCCTATTTAGAGCCTTTTTAACATTTCTGTCATACTTGATTTCAGATTATATAATAAGGAATATAACCATAAGGAATAAAATTAATAATTAAAAACCTTTACCATTGCAATGGCAAAGGAGAAAAGGAAACATCAAGAAGAGAATAGAAGGTAGAAGAAGTGAGAGCAAGACTTTGCATTTATTGACAGTAAAGGAAAAACATAGTCTTTAATTACAAAGCAACTCTCATGGACAAAAGAGTAATTTAAGGATCATTACAAACGAGATAATTCCCAATTTTGGATTGAATACCCAAAATAAAACTCAGAATCATGAGCACAAAAGCTTATTCCTTAAAGTCAAAGCTTCAACACACATTCCTGCACATTGATGGTGCACCTGAAACCAATTTCCTGATATCCTATAAATTTGCTTTAATTTAATTTCGAAAGAAAATTTACTAGTCAAAATATCGAAGAACAGCTAAGCCTTTAAACACAAATAACAAATGGCTACACAGTTTAATAATGCAATGTCCACTTTCATGTCTTACCTTAGAATATTACTGACATCCATACCATTAATCTTCCCACAATTAAAAACAAAAAACTAAACGTTTGGCACATACACTAGGCTAGGCTGCTATATTTCAATTACACACTCAAATAGACAAAATCAAGTGAAACAAATCATGAGTGACAAGGCAATGTTATGCAACAAAAATTATAAATACAAAATGGTTCAGTTCAGGCACTTAATAATTTTACACATGACATGGAAATTTTTACCAATTACTTACGTGAGTGATTTGTAAAAATTCATAAAAAATTATGAATTCTCATCAAGGTGATAATACATCAGTTATTAGGATAAAGGAGAAATATACTTTTTTAACAAATGTAACATGAGATTAGGAGAGAATATAATTCACTTATTCACAAAATAGTCCATTTGCATTGTCATGAAAAGATAATTATGGATTTAGAGAAGGTAAATAAAAACAGCTTGACAGTAAAATTCCAGCTGCCAATATGGCCAAATGATACCTAAAATGTGACTACAATAACTGTAGAGCTGTACAATGCTGATGTTATTTATCTTTGATATAAGTAGAAGAATGAGCCTTTGGATCTTTCACTGAAACTGGAGAGAAGTTAATCAAAAATTAATTGATAACTGCTGCACTTCATTTACATACTATTCTTCAAATGAATTCTGCAGAAAATTACTTTTGGTAACTTCTCTTCCACTCCAGCAGTTAGAGCTCTTGTAAAGCAACAGATTGTAATAAATTACAAGGAAATTTCACCATAAAGCAATCTATAATATTGTAGGACTGAATGCACAAATGTTGCTCAGGTTTCATTACATAACTACATCAGATATAGTGACATAACTATATTACATAACTACATAAGATACAAGTTCTGTGGTAACATGCAAATGTACGTTTTTATTCCTCTCTCATCACAGTTTTATATCTGTAGAAGATAGGCCAAATCACAGCTCACAAAGGGCATGCACATATTTATTCTCTTAATGCAGCTCTCAATATTAATAGTTAATAATTAAAAAGTGGAGGTGATTTTGATTAGTGATGGGACAATAGAAAAGTTTTTACTAATTCCTGTACAATTCCCAATACTTCTCTAAACCTCCAATTCTGACATTATTCCTGATTCTCCTTCTTGCAATAAGCAATACTCATTTCTAGTACCTACTATTGTGGGAAACAAATACTTGACTAACAAATTAAATAAATAAAGCATCGAGTTGAATAAGTAGTACAAAAACCTTAAAGAGTGGAGATCTTTTTAAATGAAAAACTTGCAAAATTTTCAAATGGATAGGGAACTATTTCTTTATTTAAATCATCTATCTATCATTTTAAAATACTAAAATTCAGAGCAAAAATGTGTGCTCATTTCTATTTAATATTAAATAATTGTATGCATGATTAATACTAAATGAATGAATTAACTATGTTCTAATTGATATTAAAAATAAAATATGTATTTAAAACTGAAAAAAGATGAACTAAAAGATTATGTTACGTTGAGAATTGGGTGGAAACACACATTACATACATATCCTAGAAAAGTCAAATAAATTCACGTTAAAAGCCATATTTATGTTAATTAAGATAGATTTTATTTTTATGCATAGTTCTATCAATTAGTCATAAATCATTAATCATCAGAAGTGGGAAGAATTAAAAGATGTGGAAGGATGAGTTTTAAACAAAAAATTACGATGAAATTAGTTTAAAATTCTCCAATTCCAATACCCAAAACATTTCTGACTCAAGATTCTGATTAATCACCCCATCCCATCATATTTTTTACAATATTTTAACATGATATCTGAAAAAAGAAATATTTGATCAAGATATCAAGCCCAGAGACATCTTGAAATCAGTAGAAAGATCAACATTTTCTCTCCCTTTTCTACTATTTTCAATAAAAAAAAACAACTTCCCTTAAGGGAGCAGATTGAGAAATAACACAATCCTCACAATTTTCAAGGGCTTTTAGAGCCTTAATGTATTCGCAAATACACTAACGATCTTTCAGTAGCAAACACACCATCTATAACATCTCATGATCTCCTTTGCAGCAAAAATTTATGCAAACAATTTCCAAGTGATAAAGTTTTTAAATAGGAAAGACATTAACTCAACTGGTGTTAAGGATTTGACGTACAGTAGGAGACTAAGAGAAGACAAGCAGTTGCTCTTTCAACAATTTCTCACAATTCAACAATCTCACACAACACTGATGCATAACCCCAAATACTGCAAAACTTTGATGTCCAGAGCACATGCTCACATTTAATTATTAAATAACTGTTCAGTAACATCTGACAAACTCTGAGGCATACAGTTTGTCCAACACTATATAATACTACTCTGCATTTGCAACTAATAGAATAGTAAATTTTTTAAACATTTTTGACAATGATTACTTAATAGGTATTTTCATACCTTAACTCAATCATGTAAGAATTATTTAGTGAAGATTCTTTTCATTATGATCACTATTCATAATTCTTTTTACTTTATTATACTTGCACACATGACCAACTCAAGTAAAAATATTCCAATAATATTTGTAACGGGCTCCCGGGTAGCCAAGTGGGCAACGCATTCGACTTCGGTGAAAGAGGTCCCAGGTTCGATTCCTGGTGTGGGCCTATGTGCAAAATCACCTTAGCTGTCGAAGCACTTTTAACAATACTACTACTACTACAATATTTGTAATCAATTAAACATGTTAACTTACCTTCTGTAACAAACAATTTTGCACATATAGTCAAAATCCAACAATTTCATTTCATCAAACAACACTTTCGTCCTATTTAGAGCCTATTTAAAATTTCTGTCGTATTTGATTTAAGCTTATATAACAAGGAATATAACCATAAGGAATAAAACTAATAATTAAAACTCTTTACTATGGCATCTACAAAGGAGAACAGAAGACATCAAGAAGAGAATAGAAGGTAGAAGTGAGAGCAAGACGTTTCATTTATTGACAATAAAGGAAAAACATGATCTTTAATTACAAAGCAACTCTCAAGGACAACAGAGTAATTTAAGAATCATTACAAATGAGATAATTCCTAATCTTGGGTTGAATATCTAAAATGAAACTCAGAATTATGAGTACAAAACCTTATTCTTTAAAGTCAAAGCTTCATAATCAACATACATTCCTGCATATTGATCGTGCACCTGTATTCAATTTCCTGATGTCCTAGAAATTTGCTTTCATTGCACTTTAAAAGAAAATTTACTAGTCAAAATATCAAAGAACAGCTAAGCCTTTAAACACAAATAACAAATGGCTACACAAATTAATATTGCAAAGTCCACTTTCATGTCATACCTTAGAATATTACTGACATCCATAGAGGTTTTGAGTTAAAGCTGAAAATTTCTTCAAACGGTTGTTTTTCATTCAGTTTAGCCCTAGGAGAAGCTACTGATGTTCCAGATAATATGAAGTGAAACTATCATTTGCAGCAGGGTCCCCTCTAAGCTGAGTGACCACACAATACTTTATCAAATACCAGCCAACTATTTTGTCAAGTGCCCACTATTTATTGAAAAATTTGAAATTCTTTAGGGTTAGTTTTCAAATACAAATTAATGATTTTGTATATTATGAACTGCATGGTAGGGTTACATGGCTCATTACATGATAACCCCCCAGGGGGGTTATCCTGTAACTTCTGATCAATTATCAGAAATGGAACTCAATACTCGACACGATAGTCGAAGTCGAGCCAATTCCCCACTGTCATGCCATCGTTGACGCTGCACCGAGTGGATCAGATCGGCCGCCATATGTTTTTGGACATTACGTCACAAGTTTAAGAAGAAGTCATTGTTGTTGTTGTTGATTTGGTTTAGGGTGCGTTGACTACTAGGTCATATTGCACCATTTGTTAATTCAGGTTGAGATCTCTCTTTGGTATTTCATTGGTGTCATAGTGTTTACCAAATTGCATTATCTGGTTAAATTTATAAATAAATGTTAAAAGGCTAAGGCTACGGCAGGATGAATTTGAGGTTTTTTCTGGGATGTGTTCACAGTTTTGTGAAGAGCCCACTTTGTCTAAGGAAACTCAGTATTTTGGATACTTTGTTGTGGTCGTCTTCCAGGACTGAGGTCATGTCTCCTCTGATTCCTAAAGAGCTGCGAATTGTTTGGTACCTACCACATTCCAACAGTAGGTGTTGGATGCTAATTTGGCAGTCACATTCGTCGCAGTAGGGTGGCGCTTTCTCTTCTGAGAAGAGGTAAGAGTGGGTTATCGCGCTATGCCCAATCCTCAGGCGGGTGGCCGCTACCTCGTCACCCCGGTTGCTCCTGATTGAGGAGGCCCACGCTGGTGTGTCTGGTTTGATGAGTCGAAGCTTATTGTTCAGGAGGGTTCTCCAGGTCAATGTCCATTCTTTCAGGACTACTTTTCGGAGATGGGTTTTTAAGCCTTCGTATGTAAACTGCATGTGATCGGGCATAGAAATTTCCAACGCCTTCTTAGCGGCTTTGTCAGCTCTTTCGTTTCCCGCTATCCCTACATGTCCAGAGTACCCAGAGAAACTTGATGGTTATTCCCTTATTGTTTAGTAAAGTAATGGCGGAGTGTATGTTCTGGACTAAGTTGTTGGTTAGTATAAATATATCTATGGATTGGAGTGCAGTGAGGGAATCAATGCAGATTAAAAAACATCCGGAGTTTCCTTCTATCCTCAGAAGAGCTAATTTGATTGCGGCTTAGCTTGGCCGTGAAAATGGAGGATAGAGGGCTGAGCTTAGCTTTGATGATCCCATGGTGGGATGAGATCACTGCGCAGGCAAATGCTGTGTCTCGTTTCCATCCATATGTTTAGATGGGTGTTAAGTCGGCATGGTTTTGCAAAATCTGGTAAAAGGAATATTTAAATTCTTCAGCCGTGGTAGAGGATTTGTGTTGTTTATGTAATATAAAATTGATATTCGGGCGGGGCATTAGCCAGGGAGGGTTTCTGGAACAGTCTTTATGGTAAAGATCGGCTAGGTTAATTTGTTGGGCTTGGATAAAATCGTTAAAATGAACATTCATCGGTCGCGTAGCCTTGGCCTTTTGATTAAAAAGTTTTAAAAGCTGTAAGTTGGAGATCATGTCGTAGCATGGATGTGTCTGCATCGATAGGATTTTCGTGGCATAGCTGCATATCAAAATGTTGCGTCGGATTGCCAGAGGTGGTTCTCCAGCCTCAGCGTATATGCTGAGAATTGGGGATGTCCGGTAAGCGCCAGTTGCTATCCAAAGTCTGGTGTTATGGATGGTGGATAATGACCTTAGTAGCGACTCTCGTGCGGAGGGATAGATGGCACATCCATAGTCCCACCGTGATCTTGACAATGCCCGGTATAACAGAGGCATGGTGCTACGACCCGCCCCCTATGTAGATTTGCTTAGAAATCTTAAAATATTTAAAATCTTAAAACATTTATTCTTTAAATAAATTACGTGCTCGCGCCAGTTGAGGTGGCGGTCGAACGTTAGACCCAGGAAGCGGGTTGAGGGTACGTATGTTAGGTTGCTACCCCCAAGAAGAAGTGTTAGGGGGATATGAATTCCGCGTGTCCTATGGAAATGGACGCATTTTGTTTTCTCTGTGGAAAAGCGAAATCCATTGACCTGTGCCCAGTGGTTGAGTTTTTCTAATGCCGGTGTAGGCGGTACAGTTGACTCCCTCGTTTCGATGACTCCCCTAGAGGTCGGGAGTTATCTTTACCGCGGCACAGCTGACTCCCCTAACGATTGGGGGCCGTCTATACCTAGGTAGAAACGACTCCCTTAACGGAAGGGAGTAATCTGTACCTGCCAATGTCTTCAGGTACAGATGACTCCCTTCAGGTAGAGAAAACTCCCCATCCTTTTTTATATTTTAAAAACTTTAATCGATAAGTTGATGAAATAATTGCGTTGAAAAAATGTTATGAATTCATTTATAATAATACAGTTAGAAGGAATAATCCTGTTTCCTTCATTAGCAGTTCAAAAAGTATTTTGAATGAAAACTAACAGATCTCGCGCTGTGTCTCGCTTGTAGTAGTAAAACATCAATCTCAGTTGATGATTTTCCAGCTATTATGGGTACATGAAGTAGCCATTAAATGTTGCAATGTACGTTTTGAAAATCTCTATGTATATGAGTACAATATTAGGAAAAGAATTGACAATAAACAGAATGCTTCCCTGGTTGATCGCGGCCACGCACGCGTAGCTCGGAAAGCGAATTTTTATATCACTCCATATCTCGGCTCCTATAGGAGAGAACTGAATATTTTTTTCATATGTTTTATTTTCATCCTTCTCCTCAACACTGATGCCGTGTAAATTTGTTGTTATATTTTTTTAAATTCACAAAATGTTTTTGAATAAACCCGTAGCGAAATTTTTTGAAAATTGAACACGAAAAAGTTGATCTGCAGAAAACTTTTTTAATATTAGTTTTAGATGGGTATATGCTGCGTATGAAATTTAGAAGAAAGTTTGAAATTTTCAATAAACAAGAAATGGCAAAAATTGATGGAATGGTTCTCGAGAAATCGAATGATAATTATGCTTAACTTTTCCGTATCGACCCTGACCGGGTAGTTTCGTTTTCAAGGAGCGCCCAATTACGGCAAAATATGCTCACGAATATGAAGTTCAAAATCTTAGGTTGTATTCAAGATATCGTCCCGTAACAAACGTTAAATAAAAATTTAAACATTTTTCTCGATTTTTATTGAAACAAATTTCTTGTTACTTGAGAAACGAGAAACATTTATGCGACACATAAAGTTGACTGCATAACACAATTTTTATGTTGTTACGTTCCAGTAAGATAATTTTTTACTAAGTTTTCGTGACTCTGAAATTGAGTAAATATAATAATTTTGTATGCCGTTGATGTGACGAGTAATTTACTAAAATATTGGCAGCTTAAATTACCAAACATTTTCGAATAGAAAATGAAGGTAGCTAAGACTTTCATATGCAAGCGGAGTTACTGAGTTATTTATTTAGAATGAGATCGTAGTTTTTATCCCAGTTGATGAAGTAAGACTTTAATCTAAAACAGCAGCACTGCCGGCCATTTCCATGAATTTCGGCAGTTTTTTTGCACGAGTGCCATGTATGGGGCTTAATCGATTTTACGGATTCACTAATAAAATTAACGATGAAGCAATTTATAGAAATTATAGTAAACGATCGTAAAGAAAAAATTACACGATTCGTTAATGATATCTTATCTTTAGTTTACTGTTATATCGTTAAAATATTTTGCTATGTCTGCAAAATTTGGACATTGAGTAGAGTATTCATTTTAAATAATTTATACCACAGACAGAAGAAAACCCAGAAATATTTTCCAAATTTATCGTCAGGATAAATGAAACCAAAAGTAAATGCACAAAATTGGTTTTATTTTCAGAAAAGTTTGAACTAAAATTTTAATACTATTATTATATAACTCACTTTATTGATAAAACGCGATTAAAATGGTTGCCAACGTTCACCAAGTAAACGCACTTACCATTTTGGCGGTTTTCAGTAACCTCATTAGTAGTCAACTGTGATTTTGCAGAACCAATTTGCTCAATAGATGAATAAAAATACCAGTCCACTGATTGTGAACCCGATGGACGATAAAAGACTGCAATAGATGTGTCTAGCAATGTTGCAAGGGCAGTAAGTTCCACCTCCGTCCCCCAGACATTGTTCTTCTCCATTCCTGTGTCAGAAAGATAATCGTTTATATCTTTACCAATGAAATTTTCAAATATTTTGCGATACTTCTTGCTCCTTAAAATCTTTACAGCTCTCGCACGCAGGTCACTGTGATAACATTCTTTCATCGTAAGCTCCTTGCTAACTGCTCGGAAAAGGCAATTTCCATCCCCAAGGATTTCATCAATTTTTTTCGGTGAACCAAGCAAGTCTGCTTTATGCCGTAATTCTCTTCTCCAAAATGTAACATCGAGCTTTAGTTCTTGGCATTTTTTTCTCCTCCACTCAACATTAGTTGGTCGAAAAGGGAAGTTTTTGCACACCATTCCTAAACATTTGATATCATCTTCAAATTCGAATGTATTGTGAATTGTATTGTCAGTTTTGGTGGAACTTCTCTCTTTAAATAATTTTAAGTTCGACCCATGTTGTTTAGCCTTGAGTGTCCTTCCTCCCATTGTTACCAGTTCATAAAGACTCTTATCCGCAAAGCACTTCGAAACCAAATACGGCCCTTCATATGGCAATTGTCCTTTGTCTCCCTTCCTCTCTGCTTTACGAAGATTGTAGACCAAGACCTTGTCTCCAACTTCATAAGCGTTTTCTAGGCAATGTCGCTTATCATAATCTACTTTTTGGCGTTGTTGTGCCTTTTCTATATTTTTGGAAGCTTCACGAAGAACAACCGCATGTAAGGCCTTTATTTGCGAAAGATGATTCTGCACATCCTCTTCCACCAAAGAGCATTCTTCCATACATGAAGGTACGTTATGTTCCTCTGCTATTACGTCGTCAATGTCATTAATGATACATTGTACCGGTAATATAGGTTTTCTTGCAAACATCAGTTCGTATGGTGTCACCCCAGTCGACCGATGGCGAGCGGTCCGAAATGCAAAAAGAACTCCATCTAGTACTGTTACCCAGTCAGTCTGTTCCTCCTGCAACACTTTGAGCATTGCTCTTTGTATAGTTCTATTGGATCTTTCTACCAGTCCATTAGCCTGAGGGTGATATGCTGATGTTATTCTCTGATGTGTCCCTGTTAATCCATGTAGTGTCCTAGAAACTTCATTGCAGAATTCTCGTCCTTGGTCGTTAATCTGTACTCTTGTACATCCATATCTGCATATAAGTTCATATAAAAATATTGCCACTTCTTCAGCAGTTTTATGTCGGATAGGTTTTGCCTCCATCCATTTCGAGAAATAGTCTGTGACCATGCATATTCCAATGTATCCTTCTTTAGATATCGGTAAAGAGCAAAGGTCAATTCCTACTTGATGCCAAACTTTTGCAGGAATGTCAACATTATGTAAAGCAGGAGTTGCCTTCTGCCTCTTTACGGACGCTCTTTGACAGTTCTCACAAGTACTGACGTATTTCCGGACATCTTTGTTCATGTTAGGCCACCACATTTTTGAATCAAGCAATTTCCATAACGTCTTATCTCTACCCACATGTCCAGCCAAAGCCGTTGCTTTTCTATTCTCACCGAGACCTTCATGGACCATTTTTAAAAGCTTTTCCCGCTCTTTTCCTTCTTTAATTACCCGACATAATTCAGGTCCTGTATTTGTTTTTGCTAGATGTCTCTCTCGATACTTCAGATACAAAAGACCATCGAGCATGGTAAATCTTGCTGCTTTACGTCGGAAGTTTTTCTTTAATCCACGGTTTAACCGTACTCTCTCAGGATAAATTGAATGTAAGAGATATTTCTCAATCTCCTCAAAATTAGGTTCTTTTTTCATCCGTACTGCAGCAGAAAAAGTATTTTCTTCCGGAATTATATTTTCAGGTTCTTCATTCCCGAAGTTCATTTTCATGCGCGTCTTACAATTAGTTCAGCCTGTAAATTAAAGAGTTTCTACTACGATTGAGTATCTCGGGTGGAATTCGCACAGTGATAGAAGAGTTGATTACCGATAGAAGCCATTCGAAAAATTCATCACTACAGATATTGTCGATGAGATAGTTGAACTTATTATTCAAGTTAAAAAAGTTTCCCAAGTGGAAACGGAAAAATGTTACTAGGTAATTATCTTCCGGACAGATATTTACTTCTAGTCGTTTTTTTCGAGTAGCATTAGAGAAATAATGAGTTACGGATATCACTGTCTACACTACACTATAATCGGAACTTACAGCTTCCGCGTTTGATGATGATCCTTCCCCAAGCTTTGACCTAGCTTATCACCAGCGATGAGCTATGTATTTTGACAGAAATAGCGTATTAATGTCAATAAAATATAGAAGACGCATTCCACAATTAATAATAAATTTTACTGTAATACCTACCTGTTTAAAACTAATGATGGCAGGATTTGTCACCTATTGAAAGAAGCACACTATGTGTATGTCACAGACAGGTCCTTCCTCGCTGAATAGCAGTGCTGCAATGATAAATGTCTTCCAAAATGCAGAGATATCCTTTCTCCACGGAGGCATAAACTACAAGGATCGACATGGATGAATCCCATGTGAACTCAGGATATCATCGAATCACACAAGTCGTATCTCCAGAATTTTATAATCAGAAACTTTCAGGATTTAAATAATGGGCGATTTTATCACGAATCTCAGAAAAGATTCTAAGAACCTTTTACAAATATCGTTTTAAGTCGTGTGGGAAAAGATTGCTATAGACACTGAAATCAATCATTAGATTATTTTAGGAATAAGGTAAGGTCATGATAAATCAGGGAATTGCTGAGTTTCATGGGAAAAGAAAATTTTGGAGATGAGGGAAGTTTTTTTTTCTGGATGTGGCAACTTTACACAGAGTTGAGCTTGATCAAATTAGTTTTGCTGTAGACAAATATCTTTATCGCCGATAAACATATTTGATAAATTATCAGTAAGTAACGGAGCAAATATTGTTTTTTATTAAGCTTATTTTTAACATAACAAGTTAATCAAATCCGTTCATTATACTTTAGAGTGATCCGAATACTTCCTATAATTCCCAGTTAGTAGCGCCAAATATTAGTCTTTAATCATTCCTTAAGTACTCGCATGGGGTCAATATAACCCCAAATTTCTCTGAATTTTTATCACCCTTTAAAAGGGGGATTCCATTGATTCTATATCAATATCGTCAATCAAGATCCGACCTTTAGACAAACAGTCATGTTTTTATGTGTAATTGGTTTGTCTTTATTTATCAGACAAAATGTTTACACCTGTCCTAAATTAGCAGTCACTTTTATAATCTAAATATTTCTGTCTGTGAATCAGAAAAGTTCGAGATATGTAAAAGACGGTCCACATTTGAATAACCGACCCCTATTATTTCAGTTACTATTAGGTTTATATACTGTGGAAAATCATAATCTAACACTTAACACTTTAGGGAAATCGCATGTATTCGAGGTATTCACGCTAATAATTTATGATGCATAATCAAGACATAGGTGGCTTACCGTTGTTAAAACACGACGTATCTCAAATGGCTCCATGAGTGGAAGATCGGTGCGCGCTGTCCTACACGGGCGCACTATGATATGTATTTGCATTGGAAAATCCAGCCGAAATTGATTAATGGATTATTATGCACAGAGAAACGGAAATTTTGAACAGTAGAGTACGATTTATTTACCCTTAAATACTACCGTACTTGTTGGAAAAATTAAAAAATAAATATTTTGAAAGAAAGATTGCGAATTCGTAGCGATTTTGTTCATATTCCGATTTCTTCCTCTCTCATTTAAGAAACAGATAAGGTTTTGGTATTAAATTCTGACTCACTTCGTCTTCTTTCTATTGATGTAATCAATTTTGCTTTTAAAAATTTTGGAGAGGAATGTCTTGCAAAAACCGAAAAGTATGCTAAGAGTTTTCGGGAAAATGCATTTAAAAAAGTAGTCGCCTGCTATTTTTCGTTCTACTTGATAAAGAAAAAACTTCCAGCGGGAAAGTTTCTGAGAAAATACTGAGTTATTCTTCTGTGTAAATACAAATCCGCCAAATTTATTAAAACCATAGATAAACAAATTTATATTAGGGAGGTTACGCCTCGGCGCGCATGGCAATATTTCGATTGCCTGAAACACAAAAATGTACTCAATGCATCCTTTACTCCAATCGTTTGTAAATATACTGTTTATAACATTATCCTCTATCATTTGCATATGGTAGCATTTGTTTTATTAAGATATTTAGTAAGAGAATAGAAAGGGAGTGCGTTAACGCTGCTCGAGACACTTGGCCTGAAGGGAGTCATGCCTACCGTAAGGGAGTCATCTCTACCGACGGTACAGATGACTCCCTCCGGGGCAAGGGAGTTATCTTTACCGGGGAGTCAACTGTGCCTCCTACACCGACTGAATAAGGTTGGCGGCGATTTCAGGTTCGGTAGCCCGACAGAGGATTGCAAAATCGTCAACGAAGAGAAATCCCATCGTTTGTGTGGTTAGATATTCTGCGATGTCATTAATTGCTATCGCAAACAGTGTGACGCTCATTACCGAGCCCTGGGGGATTCCGTTTTCTTGTTCGTAAAATTTTGATAAAGATTTTCCAATTTTCATTCTAAAAAATCGACTGGATAAAAAATTTTGGATAAATAAAGGTAGTTTGCCCCTGAAACCCCATCTGTGTAGTCCTCAAAATTTTGTAACGCCAAACCCTGTCGTATGCTTTCTCCATGTCGAAGGCTTCCTGGATAAGGTTTTCTGCCCGAAAGATGTGATCAACTGTAGAACGGCCTTTTCGGAATCCGCATTGAATATTGGAGAGAAGGTTATACCTCTCGAGCCACCAAATGAGGCGGCGGTTAACCATCCTCTCCACCATTTTGCATAGGCAGCTAGTTAACGAAATTGGCCTATAGTTGACTGGTTCGGTCATGTCTTTTCCCTTCTTGGGAAACGGGATGACCGTAGATTCTCTCCAAGGGCTCGGAAAACTGCCTTCGGCCCAGATTTGGTTGAGGGTATTCAGGATCTCAGTAAGTGTTTCGTATGGAGTATTTCGAAGAAAGGCATTCCGTATTCCATCTATTCCTGCCGCGACGTCATGTCTTCATCAAGAAGAAGTCATGACGTCGCTGGCTCGAGCCAATAGGAACTGTCCGCCAACATGCCTGTTTCAACGCAGACGAAATGGAGCAGGGAACTACGGTTGGTAAGCTAACATTTATTTAATGCCTTTTAAAATGGCAAATTTACTTGTAAGAGTTCGTGCACGTCCCTTTTAATGCTTGATATTAGTATATTTACCCCAACAAGTTAATTTGCCGTGTAAACATGCCTTCGTAGTATCACTTCCAACAACTTGTCATTGATAACTTTGGTCACATACGGGCATAAAACAAACTTGTTCGTGAAGTGTATGTAATGATAAGGTAAATGTAAATATTTGATAGTGGTTCATGATAATTGGTGTTAGAGCTATGATTTTTTGAGCTGTCGAACAGCTATCAAAGATTTACCTAATGATAATAATCACAATGGTTAATTAATGTGGTATTATTGAAGGTACGTCATATTGCTCAATTGCGATACGACGTTGACGATATTGCACTGACTAAATGCCAATTGATACTCAATCACAAGCATGTAATAATTCATAACATGGATGGAATTCTCCAATATTTTTCGAGGATATATCCACAACTTCAAATTTTACGACGGTTTAGTTTTCTTTTCAATGCGCGTAAATACAATGTATGAAAAATGTGAAAGTAGGTCGATTTTTAGTAAGTGTTCTATGCAAAGTGTTGTTTTTATTATCGATAGAAACAAGAACAAGGTTCATCTACCAACCCAAGTTCATCATAATACTTGACTAGTATGACGTAGTTACAAATAATTGTTTTGGTTATAATTATAAAATCACACATTTACTTTCAGATAGTGACTTGAAATGTTCTAGTGCCAGGGTGTCTCTTGAGCAGAGGATACTGATGCTACAGTTTATGGAAGGACACCCGTCATTGGCCCACAATAAGCTTTGTGGACCCCAAGGTGCTGCCCAAAAACGAGACAGAGAAAACTTTGGGCAGAGATCAGCAGCACATTAAATGCTTGTGCGACTGGGGCTCACAAGTCAGTGGAGAAGTGGGCAAAGGTAACTTCTGATATGCATTATTGGAACTTTTCTATTCATGAGGTGTCATAATTGTGCAATAGGTATGTTAAGAATGATGAAATGCAATGTGAATCCTTAGAGCTGGCAAGACTGGAGGTGTGACGTTAAGGGGAAGTGGTAGAGGCAGAGGAGACATCTGGTGGTACTGGAGGAGAGCCACCTGTACCACTCCTGACAGCAGTAGAATAAAGACTTCTACAAGTGATAGGATGCACTGCTGCTGTTGGGATGGAAGGATTGTGTGACCCCTTTCTTGTATGTAAACATTTACTTAAAATGAGTAGTTCAGGTATGTTTTAACATAGCATACACACAGTTTAACTGAATAAATTGATATCATTGATACATGACCCACACATCTCACATACATGCCCAAGCATGTATGTGAGTGCATTGTTAAGCTGATTGATTGTTTGTTGGATGTTTAATTTTTCCTTAATCAAATGTAGCATGTCTGATAATAGTTTCATGCATGAGATTCCTCTTTCAGTGTTAGAAGACAGCTGAGCCACTGAGCTCTGCACTTCCTCACGTTATAAGTAGTCAGGTCTTAAGCAATCCTCAGGAATTTGCAGAGTTGATTGTTATTCCTGAGGATTGCAACCCAAGCACATCCAGTCATCCTCATCTCCTCCTCTCCAGTCCTAACCCACCCTCCGAGCCAGCAAAACCTAAGGAGGGGACTGGAACTAAGAGGAAACGTGGAGTCGATTATGGTGAGTGTTTTTGCTTGTAACGTACTTCAATTGATTGTATAGTCACTTCATTTCATGATGAAACCCAGTTTCATTGTAGCATTTTCATGTCTCCTTAAAAAACTTCCATTTCAGAAGACTATCATGAAAAATTAGTTGCATCCTCAGAAAGGAAAGCAGCCGCCACTGAGAAATTGGTGGAGATTTTCTCCAGGAGGGCTGCTGCTGAAGAAGAAACACTTGAGGTGGTGAAGAAGGTGGGAGATGGGTAAGTTAGGCTAACTTAGGACTGAGGAGTGTAATTTTAATTCAAGATTAAGTTGACAACAAAAGCTTTCCCAGTATTAAAAAATATTTTATTAATCCATGATATACTGTTCATTAACTGTAAGAGACAAAGGAGGGGAAACAGATGTAGGGGTTGTGGAGATCACATGACAGCAGCAGTGAATACATCTACATACATCAATACCCTGCAAGCCACCGTTTGGCATGTAGCAGGTGGGCACAACATATTAATACACTTTGTGTTAAGTTAACACAAATCTAGAGTTGACATAAACATTCACTATAACTTAACACAATTCAATCTAGAGTTGACAAATATTCACATAAAAACAATATCAACAATCTGCAGTATTCACCTCCTGCATCTGTAACAAAAGATGATAAAAGTTTTAAAATAATATATGTCAGTTATGAAAGAACTTATATGGTTATGACTGGAAATTTTATTCTCATGGGATTACTTCTAATGTAATTAGATGGATTTCATGTTATTACTAAATGCTTATTTTATTTTCACTTAGAATCATCACATTTAAGGAGTGAAATGACTTCCTGTTCAGGAACACATGCTCATCCTCTGCTGGTGCTCTAATGGCTACATGAGTACCATCCACATACCCAATGACACCAGGAATTGGTGACGACTTGAAATTTCTGAGATGATAGAAATTTGTAATGAAGTTTTAATACATGCTTTCTCTTTCTTTACAGAATCCTGAAGTTTCTGGATGATATCAGAAATAAATTTCTGTGATAAAAAATTGTTTCATTGGTGATTG
>KZ309162.1:17211-32612 GCA_000376725.2 Ladona fulva | reverse complement strand
ATACAGTCAATTCCGCTTAATTGGGCCACCGTTTTATTGGGGCAGCCGCTTATTTGGGCCAGATCTCGAGGAACGGAAACCAAACTATTGATGTAATACATAATTTAATCGCTTAATCGGGACAGTATTCCGCTTAATCGGGACAGTAACAGACGCTAACTTGCTGTCTGTCATCTATCGTCGCCCGTCGAAGAAGCGCGATTAAGTAAGCACAAGTAAGTACATGAGACAGGAACATTGTAAGGGCGCATAGGCGCCAACTAGACTTAGATTGATACCCTTTGAGCCTCCAGAGGCATAAGGCAACCAGTTATCAAGCTGCTTCCTTTGTGTTTTTCCATAAACTTATTGTATTCGCTAATAATTTCGGGTTTCACTTTAATTTTCTCCTTCCCATTTATAGTAGATTTATTTTCCTTTTGTCATTTTCTTTACTTGAAAATGATGGTGATGATTTACATATGATGAACTGGCCCTTTCTGGGATTTTTTCAAGCTAGAATAGACCCTGAACGAAGGTATACATTCTCCCCTACTGCGAATTTCCTTCTGAAATTTTCAGAGAGAAATTTCCTATTTTTCCTTACAGTGCCCGTAATGTAGGATCCCATGTTATAAGGATGTCGAACAGGAGGGACAGAAATAAAAAAATTATCCGCAAACACATGATACCCTTTGCGTAAATAATTCCCAAAAGTTTCATAACAAATTGGATATTAACAATTGCTTATGGCTTATAATGGTCTCGAAACACTTACTAGTTAGCATGATCGAGTAAGGGTTTGTATTTCAAGCACGGATCATACTCAGATTGCATAAAGACTGCATGATTTACAGCTGTGGAAGTAAAAAAAAAACATACGCTGGATAATGAGCAGATTACTTATCAGGAGATTACGTATCAGCTTTCAGATTACATTGTTATGACTTTACTAAAGAGTGGTTTGCTAGTGAATGCTGACGGTGCATATTCTATGGCCGTGAGGGTCAAAAATACGTACTGGATGATGAGTCTCCGAAACGAAGTTGCATCCGAGGGATGGTGGAAAAGAAAATTTTTGTTCATGAATGTAATAAAAGTTGCAAAGGGAAAAATTATAAACATGGAATATATAAATTTATATTTTTTCTGTTAGGAAGCAAAATGTAGCCAAAAAAGCAACAAAAAAAATAGGATGATGAGTTGCTGCGCAGCAGTAGCATAAGGCATGTGGAAGAAGAGACAATTTGTTTTGTTTATATAGAATACTAANTATAAACATGGAATATATAAATTTATATTTTTTCTGTTAGGAAGCAAAATGTAGCCAAAAAAGCAACAAAAAAAATAGGATGATGAGTTGCTGCGCAGCAGTAGCATAAGGCATGTGGAAGAAGAGACAATTTGTTTTGTTTATATAGAATACTAAATATGGCAAAAGATATATGATTTCAACTGGAGTAATAAACCTTTAAATAATCTCTAAAATTAAAATTGTGTTAAAATTCTTCCGCGTTGCCTTCAGCACCTCTTCTTGAACCTCCCTCCATCCATTCTCATAGGGATTAGTCCCTATAATTTGCCTCAGCAAGATGATATCGTCCCATGTGGACGAAACCATATGAAAATAAAGGCAGACATTTAGGCCTATGATTAAATTAAAGTAGTATTCAGATATTCCATAATTATACCAACTTATTATTCAGATAAGGAGATGCATCAGTTCACAGATTGAAGAAAATTATTCCCTAGAATAGAACATTACATATAATATTTTTCTGGTGATGCTCTACAATAGTTTATAATTACCATCAGTATTTCCGCTATTTTCATTTGTTGTTTTTAGCAGCTTTTGCACAACTGGTTTTGCGATTTTGCATTTCTTTCAAAATCAAGGAAGATCAACCTTTCTTACAGCTATTACATTAACTCTATAAACATGAATATAATACATGTTCGTCTACTAGCCCAAGTTTATCATCATGCTTGCATATGATAAAATTGATATACATTATTCTGTGCTGATAATTTATAGTAATTTACTAATTTACTTTCAGATAGTCTTGCAAAGGGGACCAATGTCAGGGTGTCTCTGGAGCAGAGATTACTTATGCTCCAGTTTATGGAGGAACACCCTGGCATGACCTAAAATAAATTCTGTGGGCTGCAGGGTGCTGCCAAAAGGCAGAAACTCTGGGCAGACTTGGCCAGCAAACTGAATGCTTGCTCCACAGGGGCAAGCAAATTAAATGAGAAGTGGATAAAAGTAAAATTTTCTGTTAATGAGGTGTCATGATTACATAGCAGTTTTACAAGAATGTCTATATATAATGTTTATCCCCAGTCATGGCAGGATTGGAAATCTGACGTAAAGTTGAAGGGGCAGAGGCTTAGGAAGCATACCCAGGGGACCAGAGCAGGGCCTCCTCTGCCTCCCCAAGTGGAGAAAAGGGTGCTGCAGGTGTTGGGAGCCACAGTTTCTGTGGGGGTACAGGGTATCCCAGTGACCCTAAATGTGTGAGAAAATTTTTTAGTACTTCATGTATATCTTTATGTAGAAATTGGATTTTGTATCAGTGGAAAATTGATATTGTGCAAACTATAGTATACATAATACATCATACAAGCTTGGTGTAATAGATTATGATGTAAAGTTTATGGTGTAATGGAAGTCTTAGAATTTTTGCATCATACAATATAATGCGTCTGATAAAGGTATCTAATATGGGATTCCTCTTTCAGAGTATGCCAGAAACGTTAACTGTGTCCATTCTCCCTTTCCATACACCTCTCCCATCCCTTCCACATCTCCCTTCCATTCCACCTTTGAAACCCCTTCAACATCCCATCAACCCAGTCCCACTCCCAGCCCAATCATCAGAATTGTAGGTGAAAGGAAGGAAGATAAAGCAAAGTAGAGACGATGGTGAGTGGTCTTGCTGTTAACTGCATGAACTGTAATTCACTTAAGTTTAAGATAAAAAATACATCCCTGTGGTAATCATACAGAGGTAACTTGACCCCTTTTTGTTGCATCTTATGTCTCATTAAAAACATACATTTCAGTTAATGCCTCAGTGGAGCAGAGATTGGCAGTAGCAGCTGAATTAAGTGCTAATGCTGCTGAATGCAATGCAGCAACATTAGCTGATGTTTTAGATCATTTAGCTGCAATTGCAGAGAAAATGGCCAATAAGTAAGTTACAAAAACTTAAATCTACAACATCAAAACTACCTGATTTTAGAAAACATATATTAAAAACCACTAGCATAGGGAGGCATAGCGGTTATGGAGAAAATTATATATAAACTGAGGCAAACTACCTCAACCATGGGAACTTCATTTCTTTAGCCTACAGTTTTTCAAACCAGTCTTTTGATGGACAAGCAATACTGATTGAATGTCTCTTTTCCAGGAGGTCAAGTGACAACCACAGCCTCTAGATTTGGGCATGGTCTTCTTCCTGCTATCTGTGGTCTCCATCAGTCTGTAAACCCATGACTGGGAATTCTAAGAGCTTTTTTCTCTTTGAACTCTTTGTAAAATAAACTTTTATAAATTTCTAGTTTATCCATTCATTGTTCACCTAAATTGCCCCTTCGTAAGCTGCTTAGTGGTAAATTGCAAGAAAATGCAAGTTTAATTTGTCCTTTGCTGAGAGAATGCATCCCTAAAAATATTTATTCGAGTTTATCTCTCTCATTTTACGAACTCTTTCTAAATTATTCTCATTTTCTGTGTGAATCGATCACTTGTTATTAGTCTTTTGACACAGGATAGAGAAAAATGCAACTTTAATTTGTTCTTGTCTCAATATATATTGCTTGTACTAGGGTTGGCCAAAAAGTAATTCCCAACAGGTTGGGGAGGAAATCAAGGTAACTATCGAAATCTTTCCTTCATGATTCTAATGAGCAAACTACACAATAATGTTTTTTTACTATACCAACCTAGGGAGGCATAGCAGTTATAAGAAAACTATAGATGTAGCCGGTTAATTATCCTTTTCCTGACTGCCCTTGCTTCCTCCAATAACGCTATCTGTGGCATCTGCTCTGGAGGCAACTGCTCCACTGGCACATTGTCTTCATTATTCTCTCTTGGCAGAATATCATTATTTACACCACTTCTGAGGCACATGTTGTGGAGTACAGCACAAGCGTTAACAATACACCCTGCCTTAGGGGGTGTGTACTCCAAAACACGATGCCTCAGGAGGCAGCAAAATCGAGCTTTAAGAAGCCTAATACATCACTCTACCGTGTTCTTTCCCCGAATGTGTAGAGTGGTGTAGTTGGCTTCTGGTGAGCCCTCAGGAGCATTTAAAATTGGTGTATACAGCCATGGCTGATGGGGATAACCAGAATTGCCTGGAAAGACCGAAAAAAAAACTGCTATATTTTCATTTTCCCACAAAAGTTGCAGAACTTCATTTACAGTCAATTTTGCTTAATCGGGACACATTGGGACTAATTGTGAGCCCGATGTTTTAAATCAATAATTACAAACAATTGACATATCTCTTGATCTCAAAGAGGGATCTTATTAAGATTACATGAAGAGCATTCTTTACTTCCAAGAATCATGGTAACTGTAAAGCTGACATACTTATTTCAGAGACATCTTATACTGGTGCTTTATTTGACGTTGCTATTTCATATACTGATAGTATTACTTTTTTTAAATGCCTACGCCAAGGGTGAACACGTGACGCTCTAGGCTATCCTGGACACCATTTCTTAGATAATTCCCAGCATTATGATCCGATCTTTTCCTATAAAATACCTCAAAGTCAAAAATTATTCATGGTTTCCATGGAATCGCTTTACACAATATAGAATACTGGACTAATGACCGCCGTGTACATGGCTATAGACATGGAAGTGTATAGGAGGAGTGCATGGAAGATAGATGTGTGATAATTGAGGAGAAGAGGTATGGCTGCTAGATAATGTGGGAATTCTTGCATTCACCTCATCTGTGATGGCCTACCCCTCCCACTGTATTTTCAATACCTCATGCTTCTCCTTAGTTTTAAAGTGTCTTTGTAATATCCCATGACAATTCTTGAAAACGCAGTCCAGAAAAGTTCCTCTTCATACCACAAATGTTCAAATCTTCTGTACAGAAATGAATTCTGCAGTACTTGTTAAGTAAATAAGTATCATTCTTACAGAAGTTATTTTTCTTCTCCTGAAAGAAGACTCTTGTTGTAGAAGATTTTTCTTAAATTCAGATTCGTTGGTGCATTTACTAAGCATAATTGAATTTATTTCTGTAGGCTAGATTAAGTTACTGTTAAGTCGTGTTAAATTAAGTCGGCCTCACCTTCCCCCATTCCCAATAGGCTAAACCCTCCCTCTGACACTGTTGTCAAAGTGCTCTGTAAACTCCTCAGCACAGTTAATATCTAGATCTCCTGCTTCGTCATGTCAGGAGGTGTTGTGTTAATTTTGGTTAGAAGTGTACTTTGGCAACAACTTGAAAAGAACATTGTTAATGTTTTAAATGATACTCAATGGAAGAGTACTCAAACTCAATACTCAATACTGGGAGAATACTCAAACATTTCATTTAAAGTTGGTGGAAAGATATAGTAAATTATTCTCAGAAAAATTAAACTGTGATTTTGTTTGGAAAACGTGTTTTCAAAGTATCCATTGTGTGTTCATTTTAAAAAAACCTGATCACTGTCAGAGAAAGATTTTGTTAAAATTAACATTACTTTTGATGAACCCCAATAAGTGGCTGTAGAGTCAGATATTTAGCCTCACAACTTTCTATGCTTTTATTTAAACATTACAAATAAAGACATTCTAAGGAGAATTACTAAATTAAGTAACAATAAATCCCACGGCCCAGATGGAGTACGCTGCGAAGCCATAAAATTAGGAGGACAAGCACTGGTGCCATATTTACGAAGAATATTTTACGTAAGCATAAATAATGGTCAGATACCGAAAGATTGGAAGACGGCAACAGTAGTCCCGATTCATAAAGGAGGAAAGAAGCTATTAATGAAGAATTACCGACCTATTAGCTTAACCAGCGTAGTCTGCAAGATTTTTGAAAGAATAATGGCGGATCACATAAAAAATTACTGGGAGAAAGAGAAGTGGATTAATGAATATCAGCATGGGTTTAGATTAGGATACTCGTGTGAAACGCAAATGATAGGCTTACAGCATGACTTAGTAATGGCGCACGAAATTGGTGAACAGGTTGACGCAGTGGTGATTGATTTAGCGAAAGCATTCGACGTTGTAGACCACGACATTTTGCTTCAGAAGCTGAACAGGATGAATTTGGATCCTAGAGTTTTAAGATGGATGGAGACCTTCATTAAGGGTAGGATACAAAGAGTTAAAATTGGAGACAAGTTATCTGATGAAATTGCAGTATCATCAGGCGTTGCCCAAGGGAGTGTATTGGGACCTTTATTATTCTTAATATTTATTAATGACCTTCCAAATGGAATCATTTCAAAAATTCGACTGTTCGCTGATGATTGCATCGTTTATAGAAACATAAGAAGTATGAAGGATTGTAGNCCTTCCTTTTATGTGCTAATCTAACTTTTCTTTTTAGCGACCTAATTTTCTTATTGTAGTACTCGGGATCTGGATTGTTTTTTAAGCGCTTCTTAGGAACGTACTTATCGATACCACTGAAAATAATCTTCTTAAATCCCTGCCACATCTCTTCAACTGAATTACCAACGCTTGCCCATTCTGCATATTTTTGATGTAGGAAATCTTGGAAACCCTTGCTATCTGCTTTGTTATACTGAAGGATTTCTATATTCTTTGAAACTGGTGACCGTTTAGGGACATCCCATTTAAGAATGAGCTCCACTGCGTTGTGATCGCTTATTCCCGGAATACTGCTAACTCTAATCAGTGAATCTAAAGGCTTTAAGAGAAAAACATCCAGTGTGTTAGACTCCCTGGTGGGATCCTTAACTACCTGAGTAAGACCCCCCTCACGAATTATGCTATTTACGAGTTCTTGGGGTTTACCCCCTCCCTCCGCGCTTCCTTCCCAACGGACGTTTGGTAGATTAAGATCTCCTGCGATGACCGTGAGGTTATTACTCATACTTCTGGCGCACAGGTCGTTTAGGATATTCAAAACAAATATATATATCCGGAGAAGCGTCTATATAAAGAGATATATCTCTAACATAAAAGATTTACAAAATAACTTAGTAAATTGTACCCAGGTATAACTTTTTCTCTTTATGAAATACACTTTCAGTTAGACCTAATGTATGAAATTGCATTACAGATATTACATGAATTATTTGAGACCTGACATTAAATGCTCTATCATAATCTATGTCTTAAGCAAACTGCAGTCTCTCGTCTTCCAAATATAAAAAATACCCCAACAGTCATAACAAGATTTTTATTTATTCCTATCATACTTGGGACATAATAAACAAAGTCAGAAACTTTCAAAATTTTAATATATTTCATATAAAGATGTTTGAAGTCAAACTCGGATTTTGGGTCAAATAACCCACACCGTCCTTCTCTTGTTAAAGGTGGAACTTATTGTAAATTATACAAATAATTCTTTAAGAAATATACTTTCATGTATTTAGGTGATTCAATTAATTGGCTTTATGGATGTTGTTAATAACTTATATGCAAACTCATTTCCAATTGTGTAGAAATTGCCATCAAGTCGCTGAGAATCTCAGAAATCCAAACTTGTAATTTCTATCTATGCTGTTACAATTTTATGAAAATATCTTCTTTAATACATTTCCTTCTTAAATTTAATTATTTAAGTTATTTATTTTCCCTTTAACTGAGTTTATTTTGGTAGTATCGACTAATTTAAATAAAGTACAATAAATGTTAAATCCAGTTTGTGTTATGATCAGTGTTAACATTATTTTTATATATAACATGTTGCAACTGATTTGTTTTCTCATTGTATAAGGATTTTTATATTTGCAAGTGAGGGAGAGCCTGAATTTGCTAAATGAAGAAGAGGACACCATTTATGTAAACCAAAATGGAGGTTCCACACAAAATTATACTATTTTCCCATGGAAAAATTCATTTGTGAAATATAGTCTCATTGTTTGAATGGTGGCATAATGGCGGCTTAATGGCAACTCCACAAAGTTACATTGCAGCTACTAAACTGTAACATTGCTGCTACATGAAATGCTGGGCAACATGAAATTTGCTGGGCCACTATTATCTTTTATTGAATCTACCATGTACATATGACCAAAAAGCCTTACGGTCCTAAGTATTTTCCTACATAAATTCTACTTTTCAAATTTGCAGAAAGCATCTCATATGGTTCATTTAATATCTAATATTTGGATGCCTAACAGATGATTTTAATTTCAAATTTTAATGCTTCCGTTTCATTAGAACTCTTGTTGCCTCTTTATTATATCACCTAATTTCATTTTTTGTTTTAAATATTTGTTTTTGAATGTTTTTCTTATTTCCTTAAAAAGTTAGCAATTATATTACCATATTATAAACCATATTATATTATATACCATACCATATTATATTATAAACAATACCAAGAAAATTTGTTAAATAAGCCCAGCTATGTGAGACAAAACTTATAGCAACAACATTTCATAATGAATGCTAGAGTGGAAAACTCTTAACTATAGTCATCCAATTTGTTAAACTAATTACAATGAAACTTACTGATCTCTGACTGATCTCTAGTGAAACTGAGATTAATTTATGTTTTAATTTTCTTATTAACTTTGTGATTTAGTGCTGTCATCCACTATTCTGACTATAATTCTTATAAATACTGTTAGCATGTTTTACATATAATATAAAGGGGGCTCCAAAATGTTTTGGAATATGTGAAGTAGATGTTATTTTTTGAAGCTCTTAACAAGAATAAGCCCTAACTCGGTAAATGATTCAACAAGAGGTATTTCAACCAGAATCACGTTATGGAATAAATTCACGAAAAGACAGTCATCTCTGAACAAAAAAATGGGCCATTATAGCCCAATTTTGGCATTCTATTAAATATTACTGGTTAATTGCAAACACAGATTATTTTCTAATTTGTCACTTAAACACCTAAATTCATTCCATCTGATCTTTCTTTACAAAGCTTTGGTGAAACTGATAAAGAAAACACAGCAATATACACAGATAGTAAATACACCACAGAAGTGAGAAGATTAAAGACATTTTTATCCAAGTCTTTAAAATTGTTGTTTGTGTTGAATATTTATTTTTGTTTATTTTGATTTATTTCTTTCTTTTGATTTATTTTTGTTTTATATTTGTTCACCCAATATTTTGAATTTTTTTCAGTTGTTACTGATTTCTTATTTTATATGCTACTTTCATTGGCTAATGCACACAATATATGCCAATTTACACTTTCCTAATGACACATTATGACAAGTACACATGCTGGTTACACAGATTGTTACAGCAGGAATACATTCAAGGAGTGCTGAAATAATTCAATCATTTTGTTACTCATGCTTACATTCACTCATTACTCATTATATCAATGAGTTAACACGATGCAAATTTTTGTGTCTCTAAAGCACTTTCAGACATAAATGTACCTTTTAACAAAAATATTATAAAATTTCATTTGATTATTCATACAATTTTCTCTGAATTGAAGATGCATGATTACTGAACATAGTTTTGGTAAAAGTGCAATTCCTGCAATGATTAATTGTTATGGTGATTATTAATACACTTATTTAGTTCTAAAATAATAAGTTCTAAATAACGGATAAGGGATCATTTGCTCCTCAGGTATTACACATATGTTATACAGATTATATTACAGAGTACAGTACTCATAAATGTAAGTATATTCAAGTATGAATGAAGCAGCACTTGTTACAAAATAAGAGTTGAAGTGCAGAAGTTGTCAATGCATAATTATGATTAAAGGTTAAAATAAATGCATGGGAAAATGTACTATGAATGTGTGTGTAGTGAAATAATTAAGTAAAAGGAAAACAAATTAGACAGTACTGTAGAAGAAGGTTTTGGCAGAAGTATAAAGGATAAATAGAGGGGAATGTATAGCAATTTACATTTAATGTATAAATATTAAGAGGAGATGAATTGCTAAACATATTGAGCAATATATGAATATATGTGACATTTTTAGTATGAAAGTAATATTTTTTATCAAGGTGCATTTTCATAATTCTTTCTTTGATAACTGATCATATTCTGCTCCTAAATAGTGAAAATAAAGAAGAAGGAAGTGCATTAAATGTGAGTGAGTAAGTAAATGGTAGTAGAGAGAGAATGTTCCTCCAAAATGTATAAGACTTAACTATGTTAATTTTTTTTGTTGAATTGAATGTTGAATCTTGAAGGCTCACTAATACATATCTTCAGAAAAGAGACTTAAATGACAATTTCCTGCCTGCACTTCACTTTTTGTCATTGTTGTCAAAACAGAATCTTTTACTATACATCTGAAAAATACTTTCCAAAACATTTTCCCTGGTTCCCAATTTATAAAGAAGCTACTCATTTTAGTGGTTTGAAGAACTTCGTTAATTCCTGGATATTTCAACAGCCATATCTTGTTGAAAAGACAAAACAAGAAGAAAACGTACAAATACAAACTAATCTATAGAGCTGGGAATAAATGGTTATTTGGGAGGTCATAATTTTTTTAAGCCACGTTTGATTCTCCTTCTACCTTGTACATTAGAAAATAATACAGACATTTCCCATTGCAATAAGAAGAATAAGAATATAATGTTTTGTTTTAAATGTTGAACTTTTAAAAAATTTTGTCCAGCTCCATCTAGGAGAAAGGGAAGGAAATGTTCAAAAGAAAGTAAACATTTTTTGTAACAAGCAACATGAGAAACCTGCACTTTGTGTTGTAACATGTTTAGTAAATAAAACATCACCATGGAAATGATTTTTGTTGCAAATAATTACTTTTCTTGTAAGGAGAACTTCATTTGCCAACTTGAATGAGCTGAATTCCTAGTTTTGTTCCCGAGTAAACATTTTACATAATTCATAAAAATATATTCTCTACTTAACCTAAATAAATATTCACCATAATACTAAGATAATTAAGTTAACTATTAATACTAGGTAATTATTAATCAAGTTGAAATTTCTTACATTCCAGTACCCAAAGAGTTCTGATATTTCCAACTGATACATTACTAATCACCACATTAGCAAAACGGTTTAAATATGGGTGATAAAACAAGAACATGGTGAAAATCAACTACAAAAATTACTTATAGCAAAGTTCTGTGAAAGTGATTGTCATAAAATAAACTTCTAAGCTCAAAAGCTCTATGCAAGGTTCCCTAAAATCTAGTACTGTATAATAAAACAACTTATGTAAATGGTTACCACTAATCTAATTTTCACTTGAGGTTTTTAACTGTACCAAATCCATTTACCTAAAAAATACACAAAAGCAATGATTCAACTGTAAGTTAAATGAGAGGTGTGTAAGAATTGTCCTCCATACATCCTCGTATGGAGGACAATTCTTACACACCTTCTACACATTCCAAGACAATTGATATCCATAATTACTACTAGAGCAATCGTTGCTTGGCAAACTATGATTGAAAGAGAATTTGCTGACCTTTCTAAACTGGCTGGAGATGAATTAAAATTACACATATAAGGTACACCATCATCCATTGGTTCTTTTAAAAACTACATTACCAACTGTTTTCTTCTCTACTCTTTATATAAATGGAGAGTACCTACACCTGCACCTGTATCTTGCAAATGATGTAGTACTTTTTGCAATAAATGCAGAAGAATGAACTTGAAGTCCTCAGCAGAACAAAATATCAGGATGAACTTAACGAAAACAAAGGTACTTTGCAGGCCAAGAACTAATGAAACTGAATGAAATACCTCCTGATGTCTGCTCAGATAACACATACCTAAGATATCAAGTAGGAAAGAATAGCAGGATGAAGGAAGTGAACAAATGCAGCAATAACCGAGCAACTCTAGACAACACAAAGAAATATGTATTAGTTATTAATTAGTAAATGCTTGGAATAACAAGAAGATACAGGAAACACAACACCTGGGTGTGAAACTGTACGGTAAGATCACTGAAATAGATGTGGGAAGGCCACGTTGTGAGAAGAAGCAACAGTTGGCAGACATAAGTAGTTCTCAACAGGACACCAAGAGATGCGAATAGACCAAGAATACCAAAGGAAAGAAGGACCAAAGGACAATGGAAGAGAGACATCAAGTGGCAAAGAGAAGCACAGAATAGAGAAAATTGGAAAATGCTTGGAGAGAACTACATCCGACCTTGGATCAAAATTGGCTGATGATGATGATACAACATTCAATGCAAATAACTTTCCCATGATATTCAAGGTAATGATAAATGACTCATTCATCTTATCATTAACAAATTAATATCATACTCTAAGGAAGGAAATAACAATACCTTAATTTACAAGTTAATTAGAATGTTTAGCAAAAACATTCCATGAATCAATGATGATGTTCTAAAGAGGGATTTTTATTTTAATTACACATTTATATGTATATATTTTTGTATGTGTAATAGACAAATCAGAATTTAACATACATTTGAAACTGAGTATATGAAAGGATAGCTGATGGAAGATTATAACAAATGAGAGCCAAATATTAACTTTGGTAAAATGAAACACTTTGTAACCATAAACTCAACTGATTGGCGGGTAACTGTGGTATTCCATGGCCAAGTATGGAAGAAATAAAAAGGAACCACTTTTCACAAATGAACCTAGTTCCTAATTTATTTAAAAACAACTATGCAAAATACCACAGAACTCAATGATTAAAATAAACGACATGTTTCGATGCCTAAGCGTCATCTTCAAGTGAAGAGGCAACCAGAAACAACATATAGAAACAAGAGAGCAGGTCAGGGGGGTGGAGGGGAAACAATAGGGTCAGGACAGGGTAAAGGATATAATTCGCGGAAAAGATTAGGTAGACGGGTTCCTCGAACTAGTGGAGGGAGAAGGGCATGGAAGAGAGGCAGTCATAGTGTAGCTGACTGCCTAGTAATGAGGTAGCAATTCTTTCCAAAATTTCACCAGTTTTGCTGTGGCAATTGACGATGAGTCCAATGTTTTGACTGTTCTTTCATTTCTGGCTTGTAGTAATGGATCCATGTTTCGTCAACAGTCATAAAATGCTGTAGAAACTCTTTTGGATTGCGCATAAACATGTCTAAACAGTGCTTCAAAGTTGTCATGCGATTCCGTTTTTGCTCCACTGTGAGAAAATGTGGCACCCATCTCTCTGATAGCTTTCTCATGCTCAATTTTTCATGTAGGATACTTTATATGCATTCAATTGAGATGTTAATAATGTCAGCAATCTCTCTGATCTTCACATGGCAATCTGCTAGCACGATATCATGGACTTTGTTAACCAAATCCTCCATAGTCACCTCAATCAGATGGCTTGGGTGCTCTTCATCAAAAGGGGATGTTCAGCCACCCTTGAATTCACCAATGTCTGACGATAGTCATCGAAGGTGAATGATCCTTATTAGCGGCATGCAACTTCACCTTGATTTCCTCACACCTCTTCCCATCCAAAAAAAGAAATCGAATCACTGATTGATATTGCTCCATGGTGGCAACCAAACACAAACTTGACTATTTTCAACAGCTATCAAAACAAAACTACTCGATTAATCTGTCTGAAATTTTGACAGTCATATCTAAAGATGGCAATAAATTATGGCTTACACATTTTGTGTCAGTGGTGCCATCAGTTTCTAAACACAGGTACATTTCATACAGCCCTCGTAGAGGTACACCAGAACATAGGGATGGAAGGAAAGGTTACTGAAAAGGAATACAAATATTTAAGGAGCACAATATAAAAATATGAACCCCCAAAATATAGAAGCTAACAACAGCAGAAGATACTTCAACCAATTTCAACCAATTCAACCAATGATAAGGAAAGTATCCTAGGAAAAGAGCGCTTTTTGAATCATTCAGTTAATTTAGATGCGTCTCATGAAAAAGTATTTCCAGGATCTAGAAATATTAATGATATTTAGATTACAACCATTTTTTAAATAAAAATATTGATGTTATTGAAACACGAAGGAAATATGAAAAAATATAAACAACAATATTTTTAAAATGAAGAATAAGCAATATTGTGAAAATGTATTGACTTTATCACGGCTGAATAAAAAATTAGAATTTAATGCTCAAATACGCTACCATGTCCTTTATTATTAACTTCAAACCATTAAACTGAGATTTTAATATTTAAAGTAATATTGAAAGTTCCCTCTAATGCTAACAATCTTATGCTGCACATCCATAAAGGACAACAATAATAAAAGCAATTTAAATTAACCATATTTTGTTTAGCAAAAATCACACACCACTGCTAATGGATTTTGAAAAAAGACCTACCTAGAGGAACTGGGGTAATTATTATTAATTTTTTTGGTATTAGATATTAAAATTAACGCCTCACTTGGTTTTTATATTCCTTGAAGAAATTTTCTGCAAAACCTTTTCTTATTTCATTCTTTAGTAGTAAACTTATTTTAAGAAACCAATAGAAAAGATTTTGTCTTCTTGTTTTTACGATCTTCTGAAATGCACAGTGAAGCACCTTGCCTCTGATATTATAAAATTGAGTGTTTTAGTGTCTGAGATTGCATTAATTTGGAATTCAATTTGTAGGGTATATTTACAAATCTATAACATATAACAAAAAATTTGGATTTAAATAAAGATTTTTGGCTGTGAACCATCAATTTTAATAACTGCAAGATAATAAATTGCATTGAACAAAAGGTTAAAAAATATTTTTTGGCATTCAGGTCCACTATCCTTTTTCACTATCCCCATCATTTCTCTAGTAGTTAATTCTTTATCATCAACTTCAAAATGTGGATTAATCCTCTTTTTCTATTTTCAAATTTACAAATTATGGGTTACCAAAATTACAAACATTTTAATATGAGCCTTGATATCAGAATTCACTCAACTGTATAAATACTGATAAAAACAGTCTGAGCAAGGGATGACTCTAAGAGAAACTTACTAAACTAAGATCGACTGAAAAAACACTGAAAAACATTTTCTACAACATCTCACATTCAAAATTAAGAGATGGAACGTAATGTTTACCCATGTCACAAAATATTACTTGCAAGGTTGCAAAAAACTTTGTTCACACAAATAGGAGTTGTTTCAGTTGTAATTGCACATTATCTTCATATATAAGATAGAAATAGCATGATTTAAAATTGATTTATGAGCATATTTTAGACTTTTCTTGGCAAGGATAGTGTTTACATATGAAGGTTACATTATAAAACATTAATTCAATTGTATATCACCTGATATAAATGCTATTCATACAAATCATACAACTGTAAG
>KZ309161.1:191327-207547 GCA_000376725.2 Ladona fulva | reverse complement strand
TTTTCAAAAATTCGTTTAGCGTATTTAGCTTAAAGATAGAACGTTGAAATTTACGGAATGGTTTGAACGTATTTTTATCTTATTTTTGACGAAAGAGCTTTATCCCTAATGGCCCCAGGTTCGATGCTAGGTACTTAGTGCAAAAGTTTCAAAAGATCGTTTTGGGTATTTATAGGTAAAATAGAACGTTGAAATTCACGTCATCGATAGAAATCTAAATTATCTATAGTATAGCTAAAGGTTTTTTCCCTGAGGGTCGTTAGTTCGATGCTAGGGCAAATTTTCTGTCTGAAGTTCGTGAATTCATTTAGGGTATTTTGCGTTAAGGTAGAAACATGCAATTCACGGTGTTTATATAATGGATGATTGTCTATCGTATGCCGTAAAGCTTTTTGCCCTAAATGCCCAGGTTTGATCCCAGGACCATTCAAACTGCCGAATATTAAAAAATTCGTAACGGTATTTCCCGGGCAGGTAGAAGGTTGAAATTCGCTACATCTATAGAAGATAGGGAGTTCTATCGTATGCCGTAAGGATATTTGTCCTAATGGACCCAGGTTCGATGCTAGGACAAATCGTATGGACGTATTTTGAATAATTCGTTAACGTTATTGTAGTTGGTGCATGGAACTCTGTGTATGGCAGGTGGAGTGTTGCAGGAGGTGTACAATGCCTTAGTTAATCTATCTTACATTAAGCTTGCAGTATTCAAGCAACTTTTACTCGTAAATTTATATAATCACTTAAAATTACAAACATCACATTTGGATAGTGTTATATACCCACAAAGGGGATTCAGCCAATGTTCTATAAAATGATATACAGTGAAACCTGCCTCAACGGCCACCTACCTTAAGTGATCACCTCCATAAGTGGCCGTTTTTTCCAGGAATGGAACGAATTTCCATTTAAACGATGTGAATTTTCCCTACTTTCAGTGGTCACCTCCTTCAGAGGCCAACGGTCACTCTATCTTAGGCCAGCAGCCAGTGCCAGTGGCTCTCAGGGATTTCCGTTTTTACAAACTAATCAAAGGACCCCACTATGGCAGTCATCTGCAAATACGGTCGTTCTCTGATGCGCAGCATGAGTACAAAGTCCTTATCTATGGGACAGCCTTAATTGCTTCATTATGCATCAGTCGAGACCTTCTCCGTAATACAGGGTGGGTGATAGGGCATCATCTGTTAGACACTGCTTTTAGGAGTCCTTTCTTATAGATCACTAATTGCATATTATCACATTATTTTATTGAAAGGCAAATCTGCAGAAAGCGTTGGAGTAGAAAATGAAGATGAATCAGATGATGATGAACTCTCATTGTCAGTGGTTGAAGGACTTATAAACTTAGAGCATATGCGGTCTGTCTGTGAAGGGTTGGATTGGCAGTTTGGGGAGAATACAAGAAAGAACTTAGAAATATTAATAGATTCTCTTGGAATTTGTGCTGCCAAGAAAAAATATTTAAATTTGAAACAATTAACCATATAAAACTGTTTTGTTAATTAAAACAGTACTTGTGAATAGAAATTTTAAATAATCCATTAAAATTATATATCCCAAGGATATTCCTTCAAATTCATCCATTTGGTGATTTCTTTCAGGCTGATAAGTTTTACTTCCATCCAAAGGTTTAAGCAACAATTATTTTATGTGGCCACTTAATAGAGGTTTCACTGTATTCTCACAGTCCATGAATTAAATCATCTGACAAGGTATATAATTTTATAAGCTAATGACCTCTGTAAGGGTGAAAATATATCCAATTGCTAACCTAGTATCTTCAACCAATATTTCATGGGAATGTAGATTCAACTTCCACACTAGGTGGAACAGTCAGAAACAGATTTTCTACTGTAGAACAATTTTAATGCTATTAAGACATGTGCATATTCTGCTAGAATATGCTAGAATAATACTATGAAAATCAATATTCTAATGGAAATTGGCAAAGATTCCTCTTCCAAGGGCTTTTGTTGAGAGAGAGGCCTGGTCTATCCAAGCATCTTGTGTGATAGAACCACTTTACACTCTTCAAAGAATTACTTGACCTGAGGAGGTTAAAATGTGTTTACAATTGCCTTTAGTATACATAAGAGAAAGATGGGAAGTGTGCAAAATGTTTTTTTCCAGCTTGTAAATCTAATTTGGGCAGCTAAGAGCAGTAGTAGCCAGATGAAATATATCTGATTTCAGCAGCTAACAGGTTAACTAGGATTTGGTCCTAGGTGGACTGTTTGCACTATGAATTATAAATGGTGGAAACATTCACCAGAAAACCAGAAAAATATGCTGAAAACAGTGAATATTACCCTTTGTGTGATTACCTCTTTGGGAATGAAAATCTTAGGTATTCGCTAAAGATTGACTAGTAGTAGTGGTAACTAGTAGTAACTCTCTAATTCATCCTAAACACTGAAATAAATCTCCTTCCCTGATGTTTTCTGTCCTTTTTTCCTAACCTTCCTTAATAGATTTTCTTAAGATTTTTTTTCTTTTGAGTCCAATACTTAACAATAATATACTCAGATGTTGTAATTTTTCATTGTCCTTATCAAGGAGGGTATTATAGTTATCAGATCCTCTTAAATGTAAACAAACAGATTCAAAATATGATATGAATAACTAATCTTTAATCATAGTCTTATTCTCATTATATCACAAGAGAGATTAATAAAAGTTATTAAATAATAAAATCTTAGCTGTCCTTCATTCTTTTAATTCAAAGGAATCATGATTTTATTGTTATTTTACCAAATTTTTAGAGATAATAGTAATAATAGCAGTAATAATAATAGTAATAGTAGCAGTAATAGCAGAAGATGAAGTTATAACCATTTGCTATCAATCTGACCAAATTTTTCTATTATTTATTGCAAAATATCATTACTTTTGCCTTTATTCGATTACAGAGTTGTATGAAATCAGTCCATATGCCACCTTCAGTGTCCCAGTATCTAACAGTGGTGCTACTCCAGGATGTGGCAGTAGTGTAGGAGTAAATTCAGGGTCAAATCGAGGAGGAACTATGGACTACACAATGCAGTTCCGTACATTTGGTCACTCTGAATGTGGAATGGGACAAATGCCAAAAGGAAAGAAAAGATATAACAATGCCAACTATGGTAAGCTATCAATATACCTGGCCGACGTTTTTGTTTTTATTCATCTGCTTTATGCTGGTTTCGGTAATGCTGTACAGGATCTATTCTCAGAGTAAACTGTATATTAAGCAAAATTGGGTTTCTAGAAAGTTTGGATAACTTAAACAGAGAGGTAAAGAGCAAAAAAGTTATCCATCCTACGGGAAGCACATAAACTGCTTATCCACCAATGCTATGCAAAGATGCCTCCATCCACAAAAACTTGCAACAGGCAATTTTTAGCTTTAAGATATCTCAGTTCAGTGATTCATTGCAATAGTAGTTAATTGAAGCAATTCTGGAAACCTAATTGGATAGCACATTATGTATTTTCTTACAACAACACCAAATTTAAAGAGAGTGATTTCTCAGGGATCACTATATGAGTTATTATTATTATTATAGAACACTTTATTTGGTGAGGTTAGGCCCAAGTACACTCTTACACCTAACCTCTGAAGTCATACATTTTACATAGAATTTCAGAAATTAAGAATTATTAAAAAAATACATTAAAAAGTAAATGATAGGGTTGTGGGGAAAAAAATCCTTGGCTGAAGGCTTTAAGAGAAGAACCCACGGTGCGGGAAAACGCTCGCATAAGAATGGGAGCAACCACACAAACCCACAAAAACATAGATAGAAATGAAATAGTAAAATTGTAAAATCAGGTGTAATAAAAAAATTCAAATGTCTGCATTTTTGTCCCATCCTATGATTGGGTTCCATGGAAAGTGCATTGTCTTCAACTACGGGTGAGGCCTTTTGCATGAAAATAATTAATGAGGGAGAAAAGTACATGGAAAGAAAATGGTATAAGGCAGATGGTTTTCACTTGTGTGTTTTTTCTTATAATACAAAAGGAGAGAATATGAGGATCAACTACAATGATTAAGCTTGGCAAATAATATTCTATATTTAAGTATCATATATTAGTAATTAAATAAAAATAATTTAAGTAAAATAGGAAATATAAGCTAAGGTAAAGGTAAATAATAGTACATGATAGTACGAATAATAATATAAGCTATCAGATCGATGGCAATAATGTTAATAGTGTTAGTAGAAGTGGGGGAGATACTAGTCATTGATGTACTGTGAAATTAATTCACATTGTCCTTGTTCAGTAGCATGCTTGAGACTATGTGTTTGAAGGAATTAAATGAGAGGCCTTTAATGTTGGGGTTGGGTAGATCGTTCCAATACCTAGCTCCGAGAACAGTAAAAGATTTAGAACAAATTTCCGTTCTGTGGGGGGGAATTGTTAGCTTACCTGATGAATGAGTTCCAAATGTGTGTGTGCTGTTAAGATCATTAAAGTAGGAAGAGAGATAAGTTGGGCAACATTGGTTGAGTATTTTGTGTACAAGGTTTAATGTATGAAGCTTCCGTATGGAGTCTAGTCGTAGCCAATTCAGTTCTTTCAGGAGAGGGGTTATGTGGTCAAATTTCTTGGCATTGAAGAGAACTTTAATGGCTAGATTTGTAGGCATGATTTAGCTTAACGCCAGCAGGTGTAGTGAGTTCATTGAGAAGCATGTCACAATAGTCAAAGATGGGGAGGATCAAGGCTTGTACAATGGTTAGAGTTAGTTCGCAAGTTAGAGGGCATTTCTGAGTTAATGGATGAGTTGCTGTTAACTACTCATCTTTGATTGGCCAACACTCTCAAATTCCCCAACACTCTCAAATTCCCCAACACTCTCAAATTCCCCAACACACTCAAATTCCCCGACACTCTCAAATTCCCCAACACTCTCAAATTCCCCAACACTCTCAAAAACTGCATTTTTGTAGATCTGCAGCCTCAGCCACAAAGATAAAATAAACAGACTTTAGTAAGTGTATGCATTTACATAAAATTTCAGTAAAAGTACAAACACCACTTGTATACTCTCCTGAGTAATTTTGTATACTTACTAGACAATGCATATACTTACTATGGTAAATTAGTATAAGTTAGAGTGAATTTATATCATTAATATTTTCTGTTGTGGCTTGAACTTATAATTGCTGTAAGTTGTTTTTATTGTGCATGTCTTATCTATATCTTATTGATTAGTATTTGCTTATAAGTTTTGCTTCTAATTATTGACTATTAAGTCAGTATGACATTATTGAAGGTAACACCAAAGAAGAAACTCATTGTCTTCTGAGTATATATTCCTTGCAAAGATGTATTTTACTATATATTTCTTGGAGAATTATTTGAAATTTTACCTGAAACTAATTATCTATTGGACACACAGGACATGACAGGATGAGGAACAAACTAAAAAAAGTGGTGTATTGTTTAAGATGCACTGACATTTGGGACTCGGTGTGAACCTTTAAAATAAAACAAAGTTTGAGAAAAAAAGACTAGTGATTAATCCTGTCATTTATTCTAATCTAAATTTTAGCATTCAGGTTGATTTGATAAACTTCAATGTCATACTGATAGGAATTTAAGAATGTATTATTCTACAAAATTCTTCTCAAAACAGAAAATTTTAGGAAGGATTACACAATCTTGCATTCTCAAGAACATCCTTAGAATTCATGTCTTTGTAATGTCCCTGGATAACTAAACGTTCAGAATGTTGTAACTGAACATTCTTTGTATGAAGATATTTTGATTGTGGAAGATATTTCAGAAGATGTCACCATAGATGTTGATGAAGAAAATGAAGCACCGAAAGAAGTGAAGTATCTATTAATCAAACTAATGGCTTAGATATTTGTGAGCTTTGCTTATTACTAATATAAATTAAAATATGTGAGGAAGAAGCTAATGAAAACTTAGAAATCCAAGAAAAGTGTATAAAAATCATTTCCAATTCTTTCCATCCTCCTACCACAGTCTGAGCAACTGTATATGTCAAAGTTCCTGGTATAGATAGAAGCAGATGAAATTCATGTTCAATGTTAGCATATGTCACTGACAGAGAAAACAATGAGTACGTTAAATTTGGGACAAGATATTGCAGTCTTAAGGGTTTGCACTCTATACCCAGATTCAGTGTATGTCCTCAACCTTAGATTTCAAGAGGAAACCTTTTAGCAGAAGAGTTACCTCTCAAAACAGTAGCTACTGAGTAATCCTTGGGAACATGTCAAGTTTTTGTTAAGTGTTAATGTAAAGCAAAGTGCAATACAAAGAAATGCATGTCTGTAAAAAGGGAAGTTTTATGACATTGCAAGTGCCACCATAGTGAAACATGTTTCAGTATGAAGGATCAGATTTAATTGCATTAAAGTATTATGTTTACCACAGAGTATTACCAACTTTTGTTTGTTTTCAGGTATTTATCTTCCTAGTTTTTTAAGGTTATATTTTCATTCAGTGCACTTAAGTGAAATATTTATTGTGTCTAACTTACTTTATAACTGTTCACTTAATATTCCATCTATGACCTTGCTGGATGTTGCAATATATAATGTGAAACGCAGCAATTCAATTATTACAAAACTATCCTCTAAGAATTTGTCATTTACCAATGATTGATGCACATTTTTTCCATTTTGGTGCTGCTTTATAGTTTTACAGAACACTTCCTTTCTTGATATTTTGGTGATTTTGGTGTGGTTACTTCTTTGGTGCTTGTTTTCACTGAATCAGATACATTTACTTGTGATAGTATAAATATCCACCCTCAGTCAATTTCTCAGGAAATCTTACATAAAAGTATACATTAACTAGTAATTGTAAACATTTGCTAAGTCCAGGCTGTTAATGTAACTTATCTACTAGATTATTGTTTTGGAACTACTCACAACAACATCTCAAACAAATATCATAGTTTCTTAATAAATTTCATAATTTTAAAATTGAAGTTGAAAATTCTATCTTTGATGAAAGAAACAAACAATTTATTATATCATATATTTAACTAATACGACCCAATAAAATTGATTTTGTGGTCTTTAAGCAATGTACTATCAAGCAGGATTGTATAAAAATTCCCCAGAAATTAAAACTAGAAGGTTTGAACACATTTCCACATATTTAAACAAATTGTGATTCTTAAATTCTAATAAATAAGTAGGAATAGTAGTATGTGAAGTAAACAGCTATCTAGTTTTTACCAAATTTATCCTTCTCTTCAGTATTAACTTATTAAACATTTCTGTAGAAATGATTAAGGTATAGATCCATTATCAGAATCTTTGGCCAAAAGCCAAATCTATTTAAGATGTTAATATAGATGCTCAATAGATATTCTAAGGTTTCATGATTCAGCCCATTGCCAAGTTGGACTAAATTGAGAAATTGCAGAATTTGACTCGAGGTAAAATATGGCGCTTCTTATATCTGATACTGACATTAGTTTTTTAGTTAGCGCATGGATTTTTCACAATACCACAACAATCATGTTTGAACACAGATAAAAAAGAAAATGTATTGAACTGAGATTAGGTAAACTGTTTACACATGATATTATTTCTTGAAAAACTGTGCTAGAGTCATTTTAATGTATGTTGGCAGGAAACAAACAGAGGTATACAGAGAGTCGAGATCCTTTTGGAGCCAAAGGTGACTCAGTTTGTGGTGGAAATGGGGGGCAGCCACTGTTCAAACAACACAGCAGAAAGGAGTCAATGTCTGAGGATGACAGAGAAGATGTTATGGAGCATAGACAGAGCATCCCTCCACACCATCTAAATGTAAAGCAACTTCCTCAAGGAGGTGGATACAGAGTCCCAGTCAAAAGAGGTGGATCAGGTGAGTCTTACATTAAACATTGTAAATTCAAAATTTTGGGAAACGTACATGACTTTGCACTAATCATCCATTCAGTTTCCTCAATCACATTAATAGTATTCATCATTTATGATAAGAAAATAACTGCTTGCAGGTTAAACGGAAATCAATAGTCGATTTTAAGCTAGTATTGTACAAAATAATAAAACTAATGAAATTAATTGCATACTGAATGAACTTAAAATCATAATGAATTTTCTATTTCATGCTTGCAAGCAGAGATGGCTCAACCACAATGCGAGCAAAGGTTTGGGGACAGTGAACTTTAGAGGAACGTTTAAATCAATTTTTGTCATTCTTAATGTTTCTCTCCTATTTCCTTCCCTTTAAAAAGTCATGTATGACATCATTGTTTGTGTGTAACTATGTGTTAGGTATTGCAAATCATATGGAAAGTCATCATAAGACTACCAGTTCTTGATGTTGCTGAAGGAAGGGTGTCCAACTATTAAATTGCCTTGAGGACTCCTGCTGTCTCTCCTGTGTAACATTAGCTCTTGTAAGCAAAAACTTCAATCCCTTGTCTTCTTTGTCTACTTTGCTTATTTATTAAGAATTTTCATGGAGTTTTCTTTGCGAGGCAATAATGCTCTTAATAAACTAAGGGAAATGTAAATTCTAAAGCTCTTATTCTTTCTAAACTTTCTCATAATATACTGAAGCTTCTCAGTACAAAAGTTGATTTTTCTCTGAAATAATTTTCATGCTTTATTATCGAGACATTTTGTTTAATTTGGAAAATGGTAACATATTGAAGTTTTATTTTGATAGATTCCTACTATCGGCCTGATTCAAGCACAGAGTCCAATGAGGCTTCTCCTCAGGACTGTGGCAGGAGGAGAGGATGGAGAAGGGGCATTGATAGGAGCAAAGAAGAGATGAGGTCTAGGTCACTTGGTGAGGCTGAGGAAGATGATGATGGGGAGGATGAAGAGGAAGATGAGGGTCTGCAAGATGCAAGGTAGCCAAGGTTTGTCTGGCATTGCTACAGAAATGTAAGCAGGACATTTGTTTGAGATGCCTTTCCGTAAATTTGGTAAAATTTAAGCTTCAATGGAAAGTTTCTGATTGTTCATCTCAGTTTTGGATCAAATACACCACAGTGCAGATGGGAGATAAGTGGACATGAGGCACTTTTAATTTTCCCACTTATGCACTTCCATTCCATTAAAGGGTTAGTTTCACATATTTCTCTAGTTTAGTATATAGATGTGTTGTTAATAGAATCCCCTTATTTCACATGAGATCTTTGTGTCATGCAGTCACTAAATGAACAAAACAGGTGTGCCTGTTTTGAAAACCTATGCCTGAAAAACATCACACTAATTATTGAGTCAATTACTAACAACAATTCACAAACTACAGTGGCAGAGTCCACCTCAGTGTGCTTCAACCCCAGCATCCCAGGTTAGATTCCTGGCTAATCAGATGTTTCTGGCAGGGAAAGGTTGTTTGTGTTTTTAAAGAATAATAATTAAAATTAATGTAATTGGGATCTTCTGTTTCAATTAAGTAATTATTATTTTTAATTATAAGAATAAGATTTTTTATTTTTTCTAGTATTTTATTATCTATATCACTTTCCTTTATAACTGTTACAAAAACTTTTTCAACTGTTACTGTCTTCATTTGGATGACTTCACTATTGTTAGTTGACTGACATCTCCACAAACTGGAAGAGAGAGATTAAAGTATGAGGGCCGTTCGGAAAGTAACCCCCGATTGATTATAAAAAAAACACCAAATTAAATAAAAACAATTTATTATATACATCTTAAAACTACTTCTTTTCTCTATTTTTCAACATAGTTTCCATATACATTCAGGCACTTATCATATCTCTTCACAAGCTTTGAAATTCCATCTGCATAGAAATCGCCCTCCTGTGCCTTGAGCCAGCCAGTGACCGCATCTTTCAGCTCATCATCATCATCAAATCGAGATCCAAGCCATTTCTTCATATGCATGAAGAGATGATAATTGCTGGGTGCCAAATCTGGGCTGTAAGGGGGTTGAATACATCCCAATTGAATTGACCCAGAAGTTCTTTCGTTTTCTTTGCAGAGTGAGGACGAGCATTGTCGTGCAAAAAAACAATACCGGAAGTCAGCATACCACGGCGTTTGCTTTGTATAGCCCGTCTTAAGTTTTTTAACATTTCACAGTACACGTCCTTATTAATGGTTGTCCCTCGTTCCATAAATTCTACCAGCAACACCCCTTTAGCATCCCAAAACACAGTTGCCATCAGCTTCCTGCCAGAAAAATCTTGCCGGGCTTTTTTTGGTTTGTTCGGTGATCTTGAATGGGCCCACATCTTTGATTGTTCCTTTGTATCAGGATTCACGTACTTAATCCAGGTTTCATCACCGGTTACTATTCTGTTTAACAATGGTTCTCCTTCTTCCTCATAACGTGTGAGAAAATCCATTGCAGAGGCCATTCGTGGTGGTTTTGTGGTGCTCGGTAAGAATTTTGAGCACCCATCGGGCACAGAACTTCCGGTAATCTAACCTCTCTGTCACTACCTCGTACAACACAGTCCTCGAAATCTGTGGAAATTCATCCGACAGCTCCGAAATTGTGAAACGTCGATTTTCACGAACTTTTCCATCAATTTTTTGAAGAAGTTCATCGGTGACTAATGATGGCCTACCACTCCTCTCTTCATCATGAGTGTTTTCTTGTCCACTTTTAAACAAACGAACCCATTCACGCACAACTCCTTCACTCATAACATTTGGTCCATACACGGCACAAAGTTCTCTATGAATAGCTGCTGCCGAATATTGTTTTGCTGTAAAAACCCTTATAACAGCTCGCACTTTGCATTTGGCGGGGTTTTTAATTGCAGCACACATTTCCAGACGCTATGAAAACCAAACCAGCGCTCGTACGACCTTCACTCGACAAGGGCTTGAAGCCGACTGAGCTGCCGCCTTCGTCAGTACAACGTTGGCGCCGTTACCCCCACTCAGTGGCCAATCGGAGGTTACTTTCCGAACGGCCCTCGTATATCATAAGATGATGCTGATAGTTGTTTTAAATTATGAAAAGAATACACAATTAAAATGAGACACATTTATGTTAATATGACAGGACCAACATATTACATTAATGACAGAAAATGGTACATAAATGCTATATAAGGGACCATCATCCTCTCAGAATCAGGGCTGGTGATTAACAAAATAGGGTATGGGAGCAAAATGCATTCTTTGACCCACTCCTCCGTAGTTGTATTTTAAAAAGTGTTTCTATGGCTGAAATTATTTTGCATATATGCAGGCTCTCACCAGCAATCAAACCCTGGGACAAATTTCACCAAATGCTACCCACTTGCCTATCTGAGAGCAAACCCTTCTCTACTCACTCAGACTTTGTGATTAGTAATCTTTTAAAGAAATAAAAATAAAGGATCTATAAAAATTTCTTTTAGATATATTGTTTTCCATATGTAAAATAAAAAAGTTACCTTCATAAAGTGGGCCCTCCTAAAACTGCAGACCTGAATGCTTGGCATCTACAATACCCTTCCTTTTGACCTACTCATAAGTCATAATAGCATGGACCTCTTAATTTTCCCTTACAAGGTGAAAAATGTCCCAGGCCTGAATGTATGAGCTTCCATGTTTTGAAGAATGGAGCCCCTTCCTTTACTTTTGACTTCTTGATTTGACACTTACTCATCCCATCCGCTTTGTACATACGCTTAGAATACACAATCTAAAACCTGCACTGCAAATTCTCTCTTCATTCAATATTAGTGGAAAATTCCACAGTCATGACTACCCCTCTGCATACTGCCTATCTTCAGTAGGTATTTAACAACATCGGAGTTTCTTTCGGAAAATACTTGTACATACATTAACATTGACTTACTTACCTGAGAAGCCAACCTGAATTAGCTTTGATTATGAACAAAGAATCTTTCTCCCATATTTCAAGAACCTATGTGAATGAAAGAATATTGTCCTGCCTCCTTTTGGAAGTTGATGCCAACTTAAGTAGTTCTAAAATAAATCTTGCATGAGCTTTATTAAATTGTAAACAACTTTTGAAATAAAAAATTTTAAATAGATTTTTTTGTACCTCTCCTTTCTCTTGTGCATTCTTGAGCTTCAATTTTGTGTAGAATTTTTCTTATAATAAATTTTAATGATAAGTAGGCCATTTCTGACAAGTTTTTGACTGATACATATGTCCTCAGCATGTTCAAAATTACTTCCCATTTCAAGCATCTTCATCCACATCTTTCCAAAACAATTTTTTAAGCAACTTTTGTATTAGATTGTAATTGCTTTTGTTTTCTCTTTTCCGTAGCTGTACTGATGAACTTTTGAATGGGATTTCTCATTTTTCCCCTTAGTATCATGCTGCACCCCACCCTTCCAGCTGGCTCCTTGGGTGATGGAAGTGTTGGAGGTTGGGCCCTAATGAATCACCCGCATATGTTTAACCAAGGACCATATGATAAGTCTAAGTGAGTGCAATCATTTTTCACTCTAATCTGAAAGGATTTTGAACTTTCGTCCTAAGCAAACATACAGTTTATTTTACAATAAAGAAAAGAAACCAATTAAAGTTTTCACTCACAATGTAGAACACTGTGTAGGACCAGGATCTAGTAAAATATTCAAAGGGTGAAAACGTTTTCCCCCAAATATGAACCTGATATACCATATTTTATGGCATATCCCCATATCAGTAGGGCAAAATCAAGAAAAAAGTGTCAACGTAACTATTAAAAGTTAATTTATAGCTCTATTAAAGTTTCAAGCATTAATTTCAGATTGTGATTTGTTATGATCATATATGTATGTACAACCAATCAAAATCAATCAATGAATGAATCAGTAAATTTTCCAGAAATGAGAAAATTGATGGCTGATCCTTTGAATATAAGACCTGGGAGTTGTTTAGGAGCCATGATTTGGAAAAAAGCTGTTTCATAAATATGGTTATTAATATAATGGTGAATTTGTCTTAGAGTTTATCTTATTTTAGGTCTAAGAAGAAGGAAATTTAGGATGTTAAGCACTTTACTTCTGCATATAATCTTGAGAATGTATTTTTGCTGATTATTGTTTCCTGTGTCAAGTACAGTACCAGCAGTACTTAAAATCAATTATGTTTGAGTCAGAGGCAAAAAGGTTCATAGGAGAGACTCTTCAGTGAAATTATTATTTCATAGCAAAGTGATTATTAAAAGAATCAGCTAGTGGTTCCATGTGAATAGAGTATAATACGTAGAGTATATTATATTCCATGTGAATAATAGTGTGAATTAAGATTAATTTACACTTCAAATTATAAAATTCATAAAATTTTTATATCAGTTATGTGGAATGTCTGAAATGATGAACATGTTGAAAAATGTTACTTTTGCTTCATATTGAAGTTTTCTTGTGAAGTAAGTAAAGGATGTAATTACAGTTATGAATTGATAGATTATTTCTGCTTTATATGATACAATTTTTCTCTAGAGAAATGTTTACAACATTTTTTACTGATGTCTAAATAAATTGAAATATGTATTTAAAAACTTAAAATACTAAATACCAAATATTTCTGTGAAAGTTATCTCAGAGACTGTTCCTTTGCATATTAATGAAAAATTAAGGGTGATAGCTGACAGTCATTCTTTTAACTCTACTGCTGACTAAGGGAAATGACATAAATAGTAGTTTTTGGTAAATTTTTATCATCAAGTATAACATAATAAGGCCTTAATGTTCACAGCTATGTTAGTTTATTGCTTATTTAATAATTTTGCTATTTTAATCCTCAAAAATTTAGTTGCCATTTACCTTTAGTGACATTACTATATAGATTGCTGTTTGTTTTATTTTAGCTGTCTTAATTTCTAGAAATAAGCACATTTTATTTCTTTGGATCAAAATAAAAGAACACTATTGGTGAGAATACTGAGGCATTTTCAAGAGGGAAAGGATACTAGCAGCTGCCAATTCAATCCCTATTCTTTGGGATCACAACTTGCAGCATAAGAGTTAAACGAATGTCAAAAATACAGAAATTTGATAATTACCCCATTTGATGATAGGAATAAACCTATTCAGTCTGTGATGGTTGATTTCTTTACCATTAAGAGAAATCCATTGACTCACGCAGTGGTCACCACTGGAAAAAGCAGGAGATGATGGGAGTTAGCAGGGAGCCAAGTGAAGCGGAATGTGATCGACTTGCAGTTGATGAAGACAATAATGGAGTTGGCGGTGGCAGGAATGAAATTTTGGGAACATTAACAAATGGAAACTCTATTGATGGCATTGATGATGGAAGCATTGGAAAATTAACAACTTCAGTTGTCAATGAAGGTGAACTTGAAGCCCAACTTGCATTGCTATTGGCTAGGTGAGAGATACAGCACCGGCCTTCATTTTCACTCATTAGATTCATCCAAATGAACACATAAGGTGACCAGCTAAGATGGCAAACTCTGAACGCAAGCCAGAATGGGGGTGGATTTATGTGTAAAAATGCTATTGTTGAATCATAAAATCCATCAATGGATTCATACTTACACAGGAACAAATATCAGTGAAATGAAGAAATTTCATGGGAGTGAAAACCTATGATATTTATTCAGAAGGGGATAAAATACTTTACATTGAAAAGTAAGCTAATAAAATCTTAAAACAAAATTATAGATACAAAATGTTCTAATTTTGTGAACAAAGTTCAGCCACCATTCAATATCTGATTGCATGCATAATGTTGATAAAACTTTTTAACTAAAATTCTAAACAACATTCAGTTTTCCTTTCAACAGGCATTACAAAAAATTGCAAGAAAACTGTGTCCGAATTCATATAATGAAAATGCTCACTATCTAATTTATCAATTTTTCCATAGCATTTCATTTCCATATGATGGCTCTATTTAAATTATAAACATGCTACAAGGATTAACAATGTAAACTTATCAATAGGTCCATGTAAGTGTAATTCTATAAAAGATGAGTAATGAAGATGAGAAAAATAAGAGCATATAAATCCTCCCCTTATACAATGCATAAAATTCTTGAGGGATTAGTAATAGCAAAATGGTTTAAGAATAGAATACATTAACCGCATATACCAACATTTTACATAGTTCGTCTTATAGGATACCTAAGAATCATTACATTTATGCAATTTTTCAATTTAAAATATGATACAAGCTGAAACTTTACCTGGTATTTAAGAACAACAATTATCATTACCCTGAGTTATAAATGTATAGAATAATTCCATGTCTCAAACATGGATAAAAATTAAAAGTCACAATCCTAAAGATCATATAATAAATTTCAACTTTTCAGGTTTCAAGAGCAAAAGGATCAAGAGAGATTGCAGTACACGATTCATGTGTGATACAAATTGTCCATTGGACCGTGAGCAAGATACACAAGATTATGTGAGATTGAGGATATAAGAGTGAAATATAGCAAAAAAAGAATATGTTGATGAATAGGGTCAATGTTATTAATGTTGAAAAGATGATACGCTTCTGCATTTATATTTTCGAATGAATGAGCGGCTCAAAGTGAAATGTTCCCAAGACAGCTATGCATTTAAAAATCTGCCAAAGAATGAGTTTCTGGTGCCATCACCATCAGTTGCTTTTGGAAGTTTTCATTTACTCTATAGACAATTCTCAATGCTCAACATTGTAAATAAATGTATGCAGTTATTCAATGAAAGCAAGAGCTAGATTTCCAGTGTTTTAAAACATTGTCATTGATGGGTTTAATTTGTACAAAATGAGTAATCTATGTGTTTTGCTCTGAGAAAATGATACATGTTGTATTAAATTGTACATAAAGAAACTTTTCACCAAATACACCATTTTAAAATTAGGTGAATGTTTTCTTAAAAACCAATATTCAAGAAATCAGGTGAAGAATGTAAAAAACTATATTTTTTAACACCAGTAAATATAAAAAGTATGATTTAAGAATTTAATAAGAAACAAAAAAAATTAATAAGAACAAAAAGGAATTAATAAGAAATGGAAATACTTTTTCCTTGAGCTTATCTCTCATTATAAGCTTCCAGTCTTGTGTTTTTCCATTCAATTTACTTTGGTAAATGATCCATTACATAAGTGTTCTACCTTTTGCTAGGTCCATGTGCCCTAATATTCCCTATTCATAACCCTTTCCTTCACTACCTGGTAACTTACCCCACCCTTTATGTCATCTATCATTTTTTGCCTTTGCCTTCCCCTCTGTCTTTTCCCTTGCATTCTACCCTCTATTACATTCTTCAGCAATCCCTCTCCTCTTCTGACAAGTTTTTGACTGATACATATGTCCTCCTTAATTACTT
>KZ309161.1:49822-185299 GCA_000376725.2 Ladona fulva | reverse complement strand
ATAATTTCGGGATCTTGTTCATGAGGTCAAAATCAACCAGGATAGCATAAAAAATAAATAATATTCGCATTTTGAGAAGATACTTTCTGTAAATTTTGACATCGGTTTCAAGCTCTCTGATAGCCAAGTTGGTAACGCGTTTGACTTCGGTGAAAGCGGTCCGGGTTCGATTCCCGGTGGGAGCCTTTGTGCGGAATGACCTAAGCTGTCGAAGCACTTTCAGCAATACTACTACAACGACATCGATTTTCGGATCAGCAGGTCGAACACTACCAGGATAGCATGTCAAATAATCAAAATTTTCATTATCAGAAAATGTATTTTTATACATTTTATGGTCAAATTTCTCGGTAATTTTAAGATTTACAGCGGAAAAAAATCGTTTTCGGGTTCAGTAAGTCGAAATCTACCAGGATAGCTGTTCAAATATTAGGAAATTCGCATTTTCAATAAAATCATTTTTCCAAATTTGAAGTAGATTTTTTCGGGTATTTGAAGAGCTAGAGCGAATAGAAATTCGGATTCGAAATCAGGAGGTGGAAATCTACCGGGATATCATGTCAGATAATCAAAATTCTCATTTTTCAAAAAATTTATTTTCAAAACTCTGTCGTCGAATATCTCGTTTATCTGAAGAGCTAGACGGTAAAGAACGCTGGTGTGTGGTTCAGGAGATCGAAATCTACAAGGATAGAGTGTAAAATATTCAAATTTCACATATTAAGAAAATTCATTTTTCAAAAGTTTGAGGTCGATTTTCTCAATTATTTGAAGAGCTGGAACAGAAAGATCTGCGGGTTCCTTTTCAGGAGGTCCTAATCTTCAAGGGTAGCTTGTATATAAACAATATTCGCATTTAAGAAAATTAATTTTTCAAAACTTTGATTTTCTCAGTTATTTGACGAGATAGAGCGGAAAGAACTTCGGATTCGTGTTCATGAGGTCAAAAATTACCAGGATCGTATGTCCAAAAATCAACATTCTCTGTTTCAGAACATTTATATTTTTGGTCGATTTTCTCAATTATTTGAAGAGTTAGACCGAAACGAACGACGGATTATTGTTCAGAAAATCATAATCTAAAGGGATAGCAATTCAAAAATTCAAGGTTCGCATGTGTTCGAGGTATTCCAAGATATCCGGACAAGAAATCAAAATTCACAGTTTCAGCAAATTCATTTTGCAATATTATGAGGTCGATTTTCCCGGAAATTTGGATACATAGAGCAAAGAGAACGCCGGATTCGTATTCATGAGGTGGAATACTACCATGATATCATGTCAAGTAATCAATATTCACAATTTTAGAATATTCATTTATCAAAACTTTGAAGTCTATTACCGGTTATTTGAGTGCTAGGGCTAAAAGAATTTACAGTCATTTGAAGAGCTACAACGAAAAGAATTACGGATTCGTGTTCAGGAGGTCAAAATCTACTGCGATAGCAATTTAAAAATTAAATATTCGCATTTTCAAAAAATTCTTTTTTCAAAATTTGAGGTTGATTTTCTCGTGTATTTGAAGAGATAGAGCGAAAAGAACGCCGGATTCGTGTTCGAAATGTTCCAGGATATCCATACGAGAAATCATAATTCGCAGATTCAGCAAATTCATGTTTCAATATTATAAGGTCAATTTGAAGAGCTACAGCGAATAGAAATTCGGATTCGTGACCAGCAGGTTGAAGTCTACAAGGATAGCAGGTCAGATAATCAAAATTCTCATTTCTCAAAAAATTTATTTTCAAAATTCTGACGTCAAATATCTCGTTAAACTGAAGAGCTAGACCGTAAACAACGCCGGTGTGTGGTTCAGGAGATCGAAATCTACAAGGATAGAGTGTAAAATATTCAAATTTTACATATTAAGAAAATTCATTTTTCAAAAGTTTGAGGTCAGTTTTCGGTTGATTGAAGAACAACAGCTAATAGATCTTCGGGTTCTTCATCAGGAGGTCGAAATGATTCAGGAAAGCATGTCAAATAATCAATATTCACAACTTTAGAAAATTAAAATTTGAAAACTTGATGGTCGAATTTCTCGGTTGATTGAAGAACAACAGCAGGTAGATCTTCGGGTTCTTCATCAGTAGGTCGAAATATTCCAGGATAGCATGTAATAGAATCAATATTCGGATTTTTAGAAAATTTAAATTTGAAAACTTTATGGTCGAATTTCTCGGTTATCTGAAGAATTCGACCGATAAGAACGTTGGATTCGTGTTCAGGAGGTCGAAATGTTTCAGGATAGCATGTCAAATAATCAATATTCACAATTTTAGATTATTATCAAAACTTTAAGGTCGCATATCTTGGTTATTTGAGTGATTTTTCTAAAATAATTTCGGGGTCTTGTTCATGAGGTCAAAATCAACCAGGATGGCATAATAAATAAATAATATTCGCATTTTGAGAAGATACTTTCTTTAAATTTTGACATCGGTTTTAAGCTCTCTGATAGCCAAGTGGGCAATGCGTTCGACTTCGGTGAAAGCGGTCCGGGTTCGATTCCCGGTGGGAGCCTATGTGCGGAATGACCTAAGCTGTTGAAGCACTTTTAACAATACTACTACAACGACAAGGATATTCTCGGTTATTTGTAGAAATCGACCGAATTCGTGACCAGCATGTCGAAGTCTACCAGGATAGCATGTCAAATAATCAAAATTTTCATTATCAGAAAATGTATTTTTATTCATTTTATGGTCAATTTTCTCGGTTATTTTAAGATTTAGAGCGTAAAGAAATCGAGTTCGGGTTCAGTTAGTCGAAATCTACCAGGATACAAATTCAAATATTAGGAAATTCGCATTTCCAAATCAATCATTTTACAAAATTTGAAGTTGATTTTTTCGGGAATTTGAAGAGCTAGAGAGAAAAGAATATCGGATTCGAATTCAGGAGGTGGAAATCTACCGGGATATCAGATCAGATAATCAAAATTCTCATTTTTCAAAAAATTTATTTTCAAAACTCTGTCGACGATTATCTCGGTTATCTGAAGAGCTAGACCGTAAAGAACGCCGGAGTGTGGTTCAGGAGGTCGAAATCAACCAGGATAGCGTGTCAAATAATCGATTTCGCATTTGAAATAGATTTATTTTTCAAAAATTTGAGGTCGATTTTCTTGGTTATTTCAATTGCTAGAACAGATGGAATTTCAGATTCGTGTTCAGGTGGTCGAAATCTACAAGGATAATAATTCAAAAATTCAAAATTCGCATTTTCAAAAAATTAATTTTTCAAAACTTTGAGGTCGATTTTTTTGGTTTTCTGGAGAGCTACAGCGAAAAGATCTTCGGGTTTCTTTTCAGGAAGTCAAAATCTTCCAGGATAGCATGTAATATAATCAATATTCGCATTTTCAGAAAATTCATTTTTCAAAACCTTGAGGTCGATTTTCTCGGTTAATTGAAGTGCTATAGCGGAAAGATCTTCGTGTTCGGGAGGTCGAAATCTACCAGGATAGCATGACAAAAAATCAAAATTCTTATTTTAAAATAATTTATTTCTTTAAATTTGTGGTCGATTTTCTCGGTTATTTGAAGAGCTAGACCGAAAAGAACGACGGATTTTTTCACTATGATTTTTTTTCTGAAAATATAAAAAAACTCCACCATAATTATTAATTAATTAAAAAAATAAGATTGAAATTTACAATTCATAAATGAATCCCCCATTGTAGAATTCAGCCAAGTAAAGAATTGTATCACCGGCCCCTGTGAATAAAGGGTCGTACCACAAAAGAAAAGGGGTTCTTGCCAAGGTGTCAACGACAACGGAGAAATAAGCAGTCCTTGACTTAAAAGAAAAACTTTTATTACCTTATTCCCTTGTATAAGGCAGACTTTGCAGGGCGACTCCTCTCTACTGGGTGCGGGCTCGGCGGTGATGCTGAGGGTGCGGGTGGTCGAGTGCGCGAAACCGGAGGTCGGCGGGTCGGCGGTAACATCGATCACGAGCGCAGATTTCGGCAGCAAGTCCTCTCTGATGCACAATCGAAAGAATCCCCCCATAATGATTGCCTCAAGGGCCTATATACTCCTGTCTTTTTGGGAGAGACTCGAGGGGGAATGGGGCTCTACGTAGGCATTGCAAAAGGACCAAAGTGCAAGGAAGAAGTCGTAGATGACATCCTCCGAACGTGCACTTTTGGGAAAACATATTTTCCTCTGGGTTTATGCAAACGGAAGTGTCTGGGGATGGGGTACTTGCAATGTCGGAAGGACTTAGAAGTTAGTGAAAAATAGTGCTACCCCGAAAACAACTTATTTTTGAAACACGACCGGAATACAACTCAAGCGCATGATGGCGGAACCGTCCGATCGGGAAAATAGGATCCGGTGCTGTCCAACTTTCGTCTCTCGAACGAGGGGGAAGGGGATTCGAGGTGAGGCAATACAATTAATGGAAATTAATAACATAACAAAAAAGGTGCTCGCACCGAGCCCCGGCATTACAAAATAAATACAAACCTTGCACACTCACGTCCACCAGGATATGAAAGACGATATCCAGGACGTCTCTGAAAGACAGAATCTCGTCTCGTCTCTACAGAATCAAAGCAATGGTCTTTTCTCACTTTCTGCTATGCTTCCATTATCAAATCCAAAGCAGTTTATGTTATCGGGTGTCTCACTGTATTCTACACATTTGGGTTAATGGATGTCTCCTATGTGATGTGGTAAGCTTATTTTTTGGCAACTCAATCAGAAGGAAAAGTCCCAAAGAAGAATGGACTTGATAAAAGTCTGACGGGAATGGGAATCGAACCCGGGTCTCCCAATTTCTGGTCGGGTGCTCTGTCCGTTGAGCTATCCCGGCAGAACATTTCTCCAAGCCATTCGGGATACTTTGTATTAGATACTGGAATGGCACTACCATTCACATTTGCTGCTTTATGTTTGCGCACGCATCCACAAAAACATTTGTTAGCCAAGTCCGAAGAACAGTTAAAAATATCTTTGTTAACCAAAAAATTCTTCAACAAGGTCGCTTGTTAGCTGAGATATCAATGTATATGTATAATTTTTCTTTGAATCTTATATTCCTGCTACTATGAAACAAATGTCTACTTGTAGAACATTCTTACAATAACAACATGCTATGTTTTATTATGCAACAACATTTGTATGCTAACTGCTGTCCTAGGGAAAAACTAATTCCACATAAACATATGTAAATAAAACACTGTCAATAATTGGAGCAAATGAAATGAACATTTTTGTCATAAAAATTTATTTTCCATCCATAGGCATAATGGAGAAAATAAATTAATGCTTTCTGTAAACTGGAGTTTATATTGATTTACATTTTCTGAAAAGTTCTGAGGAAAATGAATAATTTGGATAAGATAACACCAACTGGTATTTGATATGTATTACAAGAGTACATGATGCATTAAGATTAAAATCATATGAAATGGGTCCAATGAAAAATGAAAAGCATGTGAGGCATGATGACAGAATTACATTCTTTGTGAAGTAGGTACAGAGAACAGATTTTGCAGATTTACTTATAACCTGCGAGTCAATATGGAATAACAAATGTATTACGATGAAACATGTACCAATGAGAAAGGAAAGATTAAAATCTGCTTAACTAACACATCAAAAGTATATTATTTAGAGACTTTTTACAAATGATGGGGATTGATAAAAGTTAAATGTCAAAACTAAGTACAAAACCATATCTTTGACCAAAGTTAAGCAGTCCCATGACAAGTTCAACCACACAAAATGCACAGTAGTTGAGAAGATCAGTCTTCTAGCATTGAGATTGGATGACAGAGATAAAAAAAATTGAAAAGTGGACACTTGACTTTACATTATAGCAATTTTTGAATACCCTTTTAAAAGAAGCTAAAAATTATGTACAAAACACATGCCAACCAGAAGAAGATAAATTAAGGACAATATCTTGGAATTTTCACTCATTCACTGATGAAGTCATACAAATGGACAGTAATTGAGAGCCAGGCAAAACTTGGTACTAATACAAGCAGTTCTCTACCCAGAATTTGAAGATATAAATTGATTTTCTTCATTAAAATATGAACTTAATGGGCAATTACAATATATACACACACACAAACATAACTTCATCATAATATTTTCTCTGAATAAGAGGTCAACTTGAATTTTCAAAATGCTGAAGCAGTATTTAAGGCACTTTTTCTGAAAACAGAAAAATATTATACATAGATTTTTACATACATTTCAGAAAACCAGGAGTCTTTCAGCTAAACCTGGCAATCTAAATGTCTAACTCCATTCCCAACTTTTTTAAAATGTCTCTCATTGATATAAAAATATAATTCAAATAATGGACGGATGACATGTCTCCTGACTTTTCAATGGCACTGATAGCCAAACATAAGAAGACATTTTCCAGTACGACAGTTCATTTGCAATTGTAGAAGTTTATACACTGCAAATAAAATGCTCACAAATCACAAGCCATCTGATCACACAAAATGTTTCACATCCCAGATTCAGCTATTCCTTCATCATCTGTAAGAAAATGAGAAATATTACAGTATTTCACAGAACATAACATTCTTCTCCTGAAATTTAACTTTCTCCTCAATTATTATGTTAATATATTTAAAGTAAATGTGCTAAAAAATTTATTTTTCAGGAACTGATTTATTAGCCACCTAAATTAATATATTTCTTTGTATCAATTAAATGCATCTTTAAAATTACTTTTTGACTTCCCTGGTGATAAACAGTATTCCAGAATAATTCTCAGATTCTGGGTAACCAAACAATTATTCTTGAATGCATATTTTAAGGATTTAGCAAGTTAGATACTATACAACTAAGAAAAAATACAAGAAAATTATATTTAAGAAAATACAACTGAAATCATGCACATTACTTAGCATAGGAATGCTGAGAGAGGCATCAAATATGATATTCTAATTTCAACAAGTTAGTAATAACCAAAAAGCCGTACATTGACACATGCAAATGCAATGGGTAAATAATATAATAAAAATAAGATCAAAAACACTGAAAGCTAAGCATTCACCAAATCTACAGATCTATCAAGCCAACCTTTGGAGATTTAAATATTTAATAGGCCATTATAATATAATTTTACAACAAAAGGAAGTGATCTTTACACAAACAATTATTACCATACATGTTTAGTATACTCCTACTCTCCACATTTCTCATAAAACTCCCTCAAACATTCACAGGTTATTTAACATATTTGCAATGAATTTATTCGAATCTCACACTGGGAGTGGAGCAATACTGATAGGCATCTATTGCTGTTTTAATAATTGAACTACCATTCCAAGTAAAAGGATAAAAGTTTCAGCTTCAGTTTCAAATGTGTTAAATATGGTAATCCTGGAAATTTCAAACTTTGAAAGTCATTTGGCATACTTAAGTCCATGTTTGGACTGACAGAACAAGTATGTAAAATGGGTATGAGATCAAAATAAATTTTATAGACAGATGTGAAAGGCTGATTTTAAAGTAAAAGTTTTTGAATAGATTTTCTTGAATTAAATCAGTCATGAATGTCATCAGTTGATTATGGGATTTGTGAGAAATGCATACAAATATTAGTTTATGTTTCATGCAGTGAGATAAGGTACTTTTTGCCAAATGCAGCAATCATATGAAACACCCATAGTTTACCCGTTAAAGAGCTAGTGAGCGGGTGAGGAACAATAGATCCCTTCATCTCTCCTTTTCCCCGAGAGCAGAGTCTATGGATGTGTCCACACTTGAGTTCTTTCCTACAGGTTGTTAATTGCCAATAAGGAAAATGGAAAGGGACTTACTAGTGATCACATTTCAATATAACAATCAAAATTTCATGAAGCAGAAATTAAAACTAAATAAGGGGATGTTTGTAATTCATCCACAATAAATTTCTTAACCATATAAATGATATTCAAATTAAATTAAATTGACTCCTTAAGCCGTCAGATGTCAATTTAATTTGAATATTATTCTAACAGATCTTTCTTTCTTTCTTTCCATCATTATCATCTTCCTTTCAAGGATTAGGCATTCTGCCTGTTCCAACTTCACCAACGTAGTCTTGGTCGTCCTATGCTTCTTTTCCCTGATGGCTTACATTCTAAAATCTTTCTGGCAATCCTTTCTAGAGGCATACGATTAACATGCTCTCTCCATCTTTCTTTATAATTTGTTGCTACCTCTGTCACTGGCTGTACTCTTAATTCTACTCTAATTTCATCGTTCTTTATGTGGTCCAGACGTGTACAGCCTTTTACAGATCTAAGAAATTTCATTTCTGATGTTTCTATCTGTCTATAGTCTTTTTTCCTAGGAGCCCAAGCTTCTGATCCATAAAGCAATGTGGGGACAGCCATTACTTTGTAAAATTTTATTTGTGTTTCTTTGGCAGTTTTTCCTTTCAGAGTTCTCCTTATGGTCCTACACATTCTTTGGTAGTTGGTTATCTTATTTAAAATATCTTTATCTTCTTCATAAGTTCTTTCTTTCCATATAAATAATTTTTGGTAAGATATGGGATCATTGCAGTGATTGTTTACAAAAAGTTGAATTTTGGGACAAGTTTATCCAAAAAAATCAAATATTTGTACGTTTACCACAATCAGTTTTCCTTGATATTCCGTCATTATATTTTTGAAGATTGGAAATGTCATTCTTAAGCCAAAATAAAAAAAAAACCTGTACTTAGACTATGAATATTTATCTTCCCTAATTACTAAGTTTCTGATTACTAGGAAGAGAAAGTCTATATTATTTTCATAATAAGATAAACTGTGTTAGAAGATACAGCAGAAATTATAACGTAATCCTACAATCATAATCCTACTATTAAAATAATTACATTATGAGATTCCAGAAAGTTTTCCTTGAAATTATAATAATTAGGTGGCTCTCACTTCAGAGCAGTAAATATTTTTGAGTTTCATCCCAGTGATCCTAAAAAATTTTGACTTGTACTCAACTGAAGTTAAAAAGAGGGCAAAAACGAAAAATATTCCTAAATTGAGATTACCTGGAAATATCACACTAATCTAAAGAAAAGAATTTTTCAGAAAACTACATGTCACTGAATAAATTTCTAACACACTTTAAACATTTTATGGAAATGAATGTAAACATAACTTAAGGACAACAACCTCATGAGTTTAATGTTAAGTCATTACTTATAATGACTTAACATTAAGGGTTAGATGTAAGAAGAGACTTGTTAGTCTCAATCTCGCCCTGAATAAAGTCCTTTATTATTATTATTATTATAACATTTAAATTGCAGCAATAAACTCTGAGAATTATTCATTGGACCAGATACCTTTGTATTCATCACTGGCTTTTTTATTTGAAAGACATACTGCTCTACATTTTTAAGTTACAGTAATTGTGAACTTGTGATTTTGAATAATCAAAGACAGGAGTTTTTCTTTCCATCAAGAAGTAGAATTATTGGTGAAAATAAATTTTGACAATCATAATTCCATTTTCATACAAGAGGAATCATGAAAGTAGATCATTTAACCCCTTAATGCAAATGCTTGAATAACCTCACACCAACAATCAGTAAAAGTGCACAACAAGGGAATAAGCTAATTTACTCAATCCCAGAGAATGTGTGTGATATTTACATCTATAGATTAGTCTCAGCTAGTATGGACCACTCAAATGTACTGCAACAATATTGTTGAGCTGAATGGTATAAATGTATAATTTCTGACTGATAACATAGGGCCAACATATCAAAATTACAACCTGAGGCAAATGATTTGCCCACAGAATTTTTAATCGAAATTCACAGTTTTAAATGCAATGGGATTTACTTACGTGATTTAAAAATACAATAATAATTAATTTGTAAAAATTTAATTGAAAAAGCAGATTTTTTTATAACTGAAACATATTTAACTGTAGTTTTTATCTTATATTCAAGGACCCTGAAGGAGGAATCCAATTTACGGACGAACTACTGGGTACTACTGGTATGGTCACTGGGCAAAAGACTGCAGGAGTGAGTGGATGGAGGTTCAGAATGGTGGCAAAGGTGATTGATTTGTTTGGGGTGAGGTCCCAAGTATCGAAAAGAGAAAGTATTTCCTTTGTTAGTGTTTGTGCCCTACTATCGGCTAGCGACTGCTATCAGAGGTTCCTCGATTCGACCGCGACGGAACACATGACTCCATGAAGGGAATTATTTGAATCGTTTGTTCCTCTACAGGGCCGTGTCAATTTTGGAAAGGGATCATCTGCCGTGGAAGGGAAGGGAACATTACCAGTGAGATTGTTGGATAAGAATGGGGGGTGTGTGTTGCAAATGAAGAATGTATTATTTGTGCCTGAACTGAAGTTCAATCTTGTGTCTGTTGGGAAATTGACAGAGAATGATATAACCGTGTTGTTCATGACAGACAGGGAGGAGGGAGTAAAGAACGATATGTTGGTTTTCACTGCATACCGACAGAGTGGATTGTTCGACCTGGAGAGCGCAGATGTTATGCCAACAGATAAGAATGATGATGGAATGGCTACGATGACTGAGTTAGAGACTGAAGACAATGACGTGATGGAGGCAATTGCTTTGAAAAGTGTAAGCAATGGCACTTGGCATCATAGGCTAGGACATATTCATGGACGAGCCAACGATAAAATCCGTGGATTTGAAAACAAAAGGGTTTCGAGTGTGAGTGATTGATCTATATGCATTCAGGGCAAATTTAGCAAACTGATTGTGAGAAAGAACAGCGAAAGGTCCTCAGAAAGGCTACTTGACTTAGTGCATAGTTACCTCATGAGTGTATCGCCCATCTCTAATGGAGGAGCCTCATATGTAATGAGTTTTATAGATGATTGCACTCGATAAGCAGAAATGAGGTTTCTTAAGAAAAAGAGTGAGGCCATAGCTAGATTGAAGGAGTATGAGGCAGAAGTAGAAGTGCTTCATGGAAGTAGGATTAAGTGCATCCAGACTGATGGAGGGGGGGGAATACTGTAACAAAGAGATGCAACGATTTCTCTCTGAAAAGGGCATTATCCACAGACGCACTGTACCACATTCTCCTCACCAGAATGGAATTGCTGAGAGGTATAATCGAACGATTGAGGAGATGATGAGGTGTTTGTTATTAGAAACAGGAATGCTGGATACTTTTTGGGGTGAGGTTGCTAGTACAGCATGTAAAATCAGGAATTTGTGTCCATCCTCAAGCATACAAGATAGTATACCTGTGGCATTGTGGTGGAACCGAGATGTCACTGATGAAATCAACAGACAGAGTGTTTGGGTGTAGAGCATGGCTTGCTCAAAATAAAGGGAAGCTCGAACGTAGAGCCACCGAGCATGTGTTTTTGGGTGAAATGTGAAGGGCTACAGACTGTACAACTTGAATACAAAGAAAATTGTTGTTGGGCTTCATGTGAGGTTTCAAGAAAATATGTTTCCATTTAAATGCCAAAATAAAAGTGAAGGTTTTAGAGTAGGAGGTGATTATCTTTATGTGAGTGATTTGGAGGGAGTTGTTGAAAACATAAGCCAGATGGATGATGATGTAAATACAGTTGTTAATGTAACTGGAATGGAAGTTTGAAGAAGTGGTAGACAGATAAAACACAAAAGGTGTATGTGTTGTAATTTAACTGTTTGTTTGAGGGAGGGTAACTATGCTTATGGGGTGATTGAAGCTTTAACGGTGGGGGAAGCTGTGACATGTGTGCACGGTAAGGAGTAGAGAAAAGCCATGGATTTGGAGTACAGTAATATGATGGACTTGCATGTATGGGATATTGTACAGAGACCTACAGATCAGAGGGTTATTGGATGTAAGTAGGTTTACAAGGGGTTAGATGATGGTGAAAATGTGGAAAGGTTTAAAGCCAGATTGGTAGCTCAGGGGTTCAAAACACAGATGGGTTTTTCCTGGGAAGATACCTTTAGCCCCATAATTCGCCAGAAAAGAGTTTTACTTGCTTTAGCTGTTGAAAATGGGTGGTTGGTTCATCATGTTGATGTAACCATAGCTTACCTGAACAGCTCTGTGTCACATGATATTTATATGGAGCAACCCGATCTGTATGAGGACAAAATTAAAGGTAAAGATGGGTTCGTTTGTAAGCTCAGAAGAAGCACTTATGGTTGGTGTGCTAGCAAAGACGGGAATGATTGTATTGATAAAAAATTGAAGGATTTGAAATTGCAGAGATGTAAGAGTGATTCTTGTATATATTTTGGGGGAGACATTATCATGGGTATTTATGTTGATGATATGATAGTGGTAGGAGAGGAAAGAAGAGTTTTGGGCTTTAAGAAATGTATCTCTAAACTGTTTACTGTGAGGGATTTGGGTGTCATAAGTAAAATGCTAGGGATGCATGTGGTGCATGATGAAAATCAAATCCAAATGGATCAGAAAATGTACATTCAGAAATTACTTGCAGAATGTTGTATGGCTGAGTGTAAGCCATGTGTGGCTCCACTACCCCAAGTGGAAGAGGTCAATGATGAATTATTTGAGAATGTAACGTCATTCAGGGTAGTTGGTAGCCTGCTTTTCCTGGCTAACAATTACAGATGTGACATTGCATATGATGTGGGGAAGGTGAGTCAGGCATGCAAGTCACCTACTATGGGAGACTGGAGGTCAGTCAAACATATATTGAGGTATTTACGAGGAACTGATGAGTTATGCTTGCATTATGAGAGAAAGAGCCAAACCATTGAAGTTTACTGTGATGCAACATGGAATAGTTAGCCTAAGGGAAAATCAGTTAGGGGATTTGTTGTGATTTTTGCAAGAGGAGCTCTAACATGGTACAGCAAGAAGCAATCATGTGTAGCTGCATCCACAGAGGAGTCTGAATTTATTAGTATGTCTGAGGCAGTGAGGGAAGTGAAATGGCTCATGAATTTATTTGCAGAATTAGGACAGTCTAGGTACATTGAGACACCATGTATTGTGAATTGTGACAATACACAAGCCATGTGCTTGGGTCTAACTGGAGTGGTGACTGAGAGGTCAAAACATATAGACCTCAAATATCATATTTGTTGTGAACAAGTAGAGGTAGGCAATATTACCTTTGAATATGTACCATCAGAGAAGAATGTTAGTGATGATTTCACTGAAGCATTGCCTGGCCCTAAGATTAGACATTTCAATGTTTCCTTAGGTCTCCAAAGGAAGGACTGATTTGCTTATGCACAGTAATGCTTGAATTCTTTTTGGTTTGTCTTGCTTATTTTGTTTGGGATGATGTTTTTGTTTTTAACTTAACATTATTTCACTGACTGTTTGTATGTGTTTCTTTTAATTTTTATTTGAGTTAAGCCAAGGGGGAGTGTTGGAATTTATTGACCTAAGCTCAAATTTTCTATTGCAGCGATACAGCTGCCACCTAGAGTATACTTGCTCTTTATGTTTTTCATTTGTTTCTGTTAAACGGGAACCATATGCGTACTACTTGTTTTTTTTCACTGTCTATTGCTGAACGTTGTATGGTGTTGATAGTGATGTGCAATAAACACGTTTCTACTTAGACTGGTGGTCAGAGAATTATTTCGAATCCGCAAAGATCGTTTAACAGCATCAGTAACCTTGGTTCCTTAAACTCAATTTAGTAATGAATTCTACAATTAATATTATTAAAATAAACAATTTGTATAAAATTTTAAGTTGAGATTTTAAGTACTTAGAAGTATTGATCACGTATTGCTTGACTGAAAAATTATAATCCAAACATTTTCCTGAAAAACCCAAACCATATGTGAGCACATACAGGATAAGCTGGCAATATTATAATCTGATTACCTGTAAATCCACAAATTTAGAAATACTATAGTTGAAATAATTACTGTGCTTGACAAAGAAAAAGCACTTTTCCAAGAATGGTTCAATGTAATGGTTCAAGGTATCGATTTGAAGTAATGGTTCATTGCAATACTTGAAGAAATGACAACCTGTCTTTTTTGCAAAAGTAAGAATTTCTACAGGCAAACATTAACTAGATTTTACCACACACTCTAAGAAATATCTATCCTGACTTTGAATTGCTATTTTAAGCATGAATAATTATGTTAATATTATTATAATTGCTACTGATTTTAATGTCAAAGTAGATTGAAGAAGTCTACCACCCCAAACGGTACAATTTGCCATTATACAAAGACAGAAAGGGTTACAATCTGCAGCTAAAAATAGACAAATATGACTTCAAAAAAAACTGATAACTTAATAATAAAATTGAAGAGAAAAAATCATAAAATCTACTTAAAATTGTTAACTTTGGCCGGCTTTCATCAATTTTGCTTCGCTGTTAAGCGTAGCATAATCAGCCACCGCGAATCGAAGCACGGGGCGACTACTCTCTCGGATATGAAAGTCAAAAACTAAAGTTCTGTTCAAGATATCGTCTCAAAACAAACTGTAAATAAAAATTGCAACGTTTTTCTAAATTTCTCTCATGACAAGTTCTTCGTCACGTGAGGAACAAAAAAGTTTTAGGTGACATATAAATTAGACTGCACAATCAAATTTTTCGAAAGTTACGTTCCAATTTCATAATTTTTTATGAAGACGTGATTACTCAAAAATTAATCTCATGTGATTTTCATGCATTTGGATGATGCAAAGAGCAATCACAGAAAAAATCAGCATTTTATGTTGTGTTGGAAGACAGTAATGGCAGTTTCAAAAATGTTCACGGGTGAAAATCGCAGCCATTCATTTAATATTTGCTTTAAGCTTTGTTTCTTTTGACATAAAAGCATAAAATCTTCATCACTATGTTGATAAAGTCATTTTCATTCAAACTTCATCAGAATTTAAGTTGAAATCGACCATCATAAACTACTTAATTTTATCCATCAGATGCTCTGCGTAAAGGAGACCCAGCGTGAGGCTTTCCGTTTCCCCCCGTAAGGCAATACTGCCAGGTTTTTTGGAACGGGGAATAGTGTGTAACATAAATGTAATTATTGACATAATAATTAAATTATTGCTAACTGTGAACATATAGATTTCTATGAATTCACCCCATTAAACCATATTTATATAAAAATTGAAGAAAACTCCTTCAGATTAAGATACACAATGTCTTTTAAATTTTGAAAATTGAAGTTTATGGATAGAGGTGATTTTAATTTATCAAGATTTACAAAAATAAATAAGCAAATGAAGTATTGGTGAAGTATGTAAAAAAGGATTTTATCATCTTTATAAGAAATAGTCTATGCCATTACATCTTTGAAGACAGATAGTGTTTGATTGATTGCCATTGCAATGATTGCATTGATTGCTGTCATCTTTCAAACAATATCACACAAATTTTCAGATTAATTCAAGTGTTGATTTTGAATACACTTATGAGTATATGAAATTTGGGTGAATATGTATTTTTGCGTGCTAAACAATTCCCATATGGGACCTAATGTATTTTAGGGTGCCATATTGTTGTTACTATACTGACAAGGATTTTAGGCTGTTAAAAAGAGTTTACAGTATTTTTATGATTTTGAAATCGTTGTAAGCCCAAATGAATAAAAATTTTAGTTTTAAAATCATTTCAATTAATAAAAAAATTAAAGAACAACTTGGAAGAATAACATATGAAATGATAACATATGTTCAAGGAACAGAAACATAAATCAGAAAAAGTAACAAAAAAATCAATAAACTGAATCAAATAAATAATTATTGGTAATTAAACTCAAAAATTTAGAGAAGATTTAGCTCTAATACTCTTCATGGGTCCTGCAAACCCACCTCCGTGAGTATGAGTGTATTTTCGCAGACGACGTAATTCTCCGCAGTTCTCACACAAACTCTGATTGTTTATCAAACGACTTCTGGCTAACCAACAGATAATGCCCTCATTTTAAAAAGACGATATTAACTTTAGGAAAAACCAGGTTTGATTTTCTTTTTCAATATCTCTTTATTTGGAATTATTTGAGTTGAAGTAGGCTGTTTTATAGTCATTTCCTGCTTAAAACTTTATATATTTCAGTCGACACATTAAAATATATAAGCTTTAATATGTTATTTATTTAACACGTTAAAATAAACAGGCCTATGGCAACCCTAGTTTAGCACACTAAAATACATGTTTACCGAAATTTGTAATGAATTGTAATATGAAAGTTTTATGAAATGGAAAAAGAGGTGAATAAATCATTACTTTGCTTTTGATTTCTAGATAAAACAAACAGAAAATATGAATGTGAAAAGTGATGATACTGTCTACAGGCACCCTTCACCATCATTGACAACCATGATATATTAGCTCAACAAATTCAAATATGACCAATAACCAGCTTTTGATTAAGAGTTCCCAGGCCACCTGGCAGATTTGGTTATAAAACAAATTATTGGAAGGGAACATGACATGATTCTTTCTTATTGGTGATGAAAGTATGCCATGTAGCAGAAGCTATAGATATGTTCTAAAGAAAAGCATCAATATTTTGCAAGACAAGTTAGAAAGTTATACAAAGATATAGATGTCAATATTGGAGCAGGGTTTTGATCTCTTTAAGAGAACCCTCAAGTTCCTGCAAAAAGTTATCACTGTTTATGAAACCTGGATCCACTATTATGTGCCAGAAACAAAGCAGCAGTCAAAACAACAGACTGTTTTGGGCAAATCTGCTTTCAAGAAGTCCCATTGGGCAAAACTGAGGTGATTTATTGGAACTTGAAGAAAATAACCCTGATGAAGTGTTTGGAGAAAAGAAGCATAATGGAGAGACGGTCAATTATTGGTCTGATTCAGCAAGAAAATGGAGAAGTGATGGCCCAATTAGAGAGAGAGAAAAAGTGTGGTTACTCCTTTGCAATATACTAGCTCATCAATCCAGAATCATTACGTCCATATTGCAAGAATTGCAAAAAGAATCAATATTTCAACCTTCATACATGGCTACTTGCAACTTCTTCCTAATTCTCAAGATGAAAACTTGATTTTCGAGAAAAGATTAGCTCAAAGAAAAAGTCCATTGTTGAGAGAAATTAAGTTACAAGTCATACTTCTCAAGGGGTAAAGAAAAGATGTTGGGAGTAAAGTATCATCATATAATAGATGGAAAAATTTTTGTTAAGAACTTGTGTTTTCTTTCCTAAAAGATTAATTATTGATCCATCCTCACAATTCATAGTGAAATCCATTACTGGGAGTACTTTTTGTAAAGGTAGTGATAAATAGTGCAGGTTCAGGGAGAACTTTATGTTAAAGCCAACTAAAATTTCACAAGTCCATACTTAACTAACAATTTTTGTACAAAATGTGAATGCCTCTGAATTTTGATGCAAAAAATAACGTTGTGATGAATTATTTGATTAGGCATCCTTAATAGAGATTCCTTATTTTTTAACTAAGATCAGTTTTTCTAGTTCAAATCAATTTGCTATAAAAATTTTATTTCTTCAGTTAGCCCACACATGATTGTTCACCAAGCACCTAAAGCTGGCCTTGGTTGATATTTTTTAACATTTTACAATGGATGAGAAACCAAAATTAAATGCTACCTGAAAATTTTAAAGTTGAGGTTCATCACTATGGGAAACTAACAATCATTCTGAAAAAACAAGTTTTTATTAGATATAATAGAAATCATGCATCTTAATGTAGTGCCTGTTAAAGAAATCATATTTCATTTTCTGTCACCAAAAGCCAAGAGTTACAATAAAAATGCTACCAACACCAACAAGGAAATGCCTTTCCCTTGGTAAATGCTTATCTTTAATTTCCTCTTTAATTTGATATCAATTAAGTAAAATGAGAATTTACAAGAATGGAGGGATATATCATGAGTATACAGATGAGCTACTTTAATAATTCATATTGTATGTACGTACAAGAAGAATGATTTTGAAATAAGGAATGTAATAAGAGTAAGACGGAAGTAGCATTGGTATTTATATCAAGATGTATTGAAAAATTAAAAATTGTTCACTTTATTTGATTAGCAAATTCTACCACAATATATATTCAAACATAACAGCATAGATAACACTGAATTATTGATAGGAAGATAAAGATTTTTATATTTATATCACACTGGTTAGAATTCACATGACAGGTGACATTCACATTCATAATACACATTTAGAGAAACCTCATTTTAAAAATAATTTTATAACTATATAAATATTTTTGAGTAACATTTACTGTCTGTTGAGTCACCTTATTACATATCATAACAAAAATAATATATTTATTCCAGACATAATGAAGTGGTTTAATGGAGCATTCTATGGAAAAATTGATAAGCACAGAATTATGAAAATTACTACCGATTTATAACATAAAATTTTCTTTTATTAACAAGTTTAATGCAAAAAAACAACTCACAAATTATCAAAGTTGTTAGCTTCTTTTTAGTGATAAAATGTAAAGTAATTTTTGTAATCTCATTCAGCAAAAACATTAACTCTATGTACCACTAACATGCAATGCTGTCTTTAATTCAGATCTTTATTGTTGTAAAATCAGAGTGGTATGAATTAGAATTGAATTAAAACAAAATAATAATGGTGAACCTCTTGCAAAAATGTTGTGAAAATAGACTTCCTTTACACCTTTTACACTCCTTATTACGCAACAATCCATCTCAAAGCAACAATGGCACGTTCATTTATTTTTTTATTAACAGAATGAGCAAAAATCCTAGTGATACCATCATGAAATGCATATTGATGGTTAAACAGACACCCTTCAATTCATATTCCTTGCTTACCTTCAAATGCCTCATTGTCATGCATCTCTCTCGCAATGAGTTGTTGAGGAGGAGGTATCTCATTCTCCTTTCCCTCCAATACAGCTAAAAGGCACTGGTGGATGCAGATATACTGTTGCTCAGTCTGCACCATCCAAACTCTCTCTTTCCTCATTGCATGAACCATGCCAAATATATCTACTACTTGATCGCCACGCTTCACTTGCTGCAACAATCGATCCAGGGCTATAAAAGTACCAGATCGGCCAACTCCAGCACTAATTAGAGGGAAAAGGCATCTATGAGTTCATAACAGACTAAAATATCACACAAATACTTATAGAGAGAAAGTGAAAACATACTCATGGACAGTTTTATCCCTAATTTATAAGTACAAAGAGTGAATAATTTTCAGATCTCTGGTGTGAAATTAAAGCTTATAAACCAAAGAACCATAAATATTCATTATGGCCAACATTTCCTATCTTGATACCTAAAAGCTTGGAAACAAAGCATGTACAATTCCATTCCAGCCGTCATAGCATGTGGATGTTCTAATCCTTTCTCTTTTCAGAGCTCTACCCCATTATCCCCACCATTTAACCCCTAGCAGCATTGATGACAAGGACCCAGGCCCACAAGGAAGTTGATAGTGCCGCATCCATCGCCTCGATGGTGAAGGACAGTGTCTCACCAAAGATGTTGGAGGCGGTTAAGGAGGAACTCTGGAGGATAGCCCAGCAACAAACTCTACCCCAAGAGCCGAACATCCAGACAATATATGACAGTGTATAGCACGGGTTTAAGTAGGAAATTTTACTGCATGTTGAAGATGTCACGTGTCATGACACCCTGTCATGTCACGTGTGGAGACAGAATTAAGAAGACTCCAGGAGCAAGCAGAAGGTCAGGAAATATCCGAGCAGTATATCCGATTGAACTGCCTCTTGCTGCATGGTCTCCCAGGGTCAGACAGGAAAGACTCAGTTCAAGTAGCTTGCTATTTATTTGACAAACATCTAGGCAATAAAATCCCACATGTTTCCATTGATAGGGCCCACCATCTCGATCAACATAACCATAGTGACCAACATAATAGGCCGATAATAGTAATTTATTTCCTACATGAACCGCACCACCATCTGGAAGAGCAAAAAGCATCTGAGGAACACCAAGGTTTTAATCACGGAATCTTTCATCAGTTTTAACAAAGGCTTCTCAATGAGGCCAAAAGTCAATTTGAAAGAGAGAATGTCAGGACCTCTGATGGCCAAGTGATGGTATATTCTACCTTCCATATACCGTATATCCTGTGCATCACTTGTTCATACAAATGCACCTGTATGCTGTGTTGTATGGGACAGCATAGACTTTTGGGTACTGTATGCATTTCATTGGTCTGCTGATTCTGTGAAAGCACTGGGAAAACAAGGAATAGATGCCAAGTACATCCAACTTTTATGCAGCATCTACAAGGATGCCACGGCCTCTGTGATGCTGCATGAAGAAACAGAGGAATTCCGGATTGAGAAGGGAGTGAGACAAGGCGACTGCCTTTCACCAATACTTTTTACAGCCGTTCTGGAAGAAGTCTTTAAAACCTTAGACTGGAAGGAAAGAGGCCTACGGATTAATGGAGAGCACATCAGTCATTTGCGTTTCGCAGATGATATAGTACTCTTCGCAACCAACGGTGAAGATCTAGCATCAACACTTCAAGAACTGAACGCGGCTGGGCAGAAAATAGGACTCAGGATAAACTTATCGAAAACTAAGGTAATGTATAATTCTTTTGCAGCACAAGTACCAATCCAACTACAAGAGGTACCCCTTGATGTTTGTTCAGAGTACACTTACCTAGGACAACTGGTTACGACAGGAGAGAAAAACAGGATTAATGAAGTGAATCGAAGAATGAAACTAGGCTGGAGTGCCTTCAGAAGGAACGCCTATATTCTGAAGTCGAAAATGCCAATGGTCTTGAAGAGAAAGGTCTTCAGCCAATGCATTCTACCAGTTTTGACATATGGAAGTGAAACATGGGTGTTAAACGCAGCAATAACCCAGCGACTTCAGACTACACAAAGAAGTATGGAACGGTGTATGCTTGGAATCACAAGAAGAGACAGGAAACGCAACACCTGGGTTAGGAAGATGACAGAAGTGACAGACATCATAGATAAGGTAAGATCACTGAAATGGATGAGGGCAGGCCATGTTGCAAGGAGAAACGACAACCGATGGACATCAGCAGTTCTAAACTGGATACCAAGAGATGTAAAGAGACCAAGAAGAAGAGCAAGGAACTGATGGAACAGAGACATCATTCAGTATTTAGGGGTAACATGGCAATGAGTGGCTCAGAATAGAGAGAATTGGAAAGCGCTTGGGGAGGCCTACNAATTCCTGAGATACTGTTAAATAATTTATCAATCCATAAACACTGAAAATTATTTTATTATTTACTATATTTAATAATCACAAAAAGACTTAGAACATCATTAAGATGTGAAATATCAGTTCATGACACAGCATTACTTACCCTGCACATTCTAAATTCAGATATATTCCAGTCAGGGTAAAAGAAGCATCTATATAAAGAGATATATATATTACCATTTTCAATCCGACATCGGATGTAGGCCTCCCCAAGCGCTTTCCAATTCCTTCTATTCTGAGCCTCTCGTTGCATGAGGGTGAGGGTGTTCTTACTCAGATAGTTGCGGTACCCACCAGGGAGTCGAACACGCTGGATATTTTTCTCGTTAAGGTTTTAGACTCACTGATTAGAGCTGGCACTATTATTGGGAATAAGCGATCACAATGCAGTTGAGTTCATTCTTAAGTGGAATGTTCCTAAACGGTCACTTGTCTCAAAAAACATTGACATCTTTCAGTCTAGTAAAGTAGATAATATTGGATCCCAAGAATATTTGCGTCAATAATATTCAGAATGGGTAGGTATTGAGAGTTTAGTAGAAGAGATGTGGCAGGGATTTAAGGAGATTATTTTCTTCCATATCAATAAATACATTCCTAAGAAGTATCTAAAGAATAATCCTGATCCAGAGTGCTATAATAAGAAAATTAGGTTGCTCAAAAGGAAAATCAGAGTTGCACATAAAAGGAAAGACCGTGATTTAGATTCATTGGATAAAAATAAGCAACTAACTAGAGAATTAGCAGCAGAAAAAGTATGAGCAGAGGAGGTATATGTCAGAAACACTCTTGACTCCAGTAATCTGAATGAGTTCTACAAATATTTACATCATAGAAAAGGAGATAGGAATAATTCATTTATAATTAAAACAGATGTAGGTGATAGTCTGACTCCTGAACAGGATGTTGCTGAGGGATTTAATGAATGGTTCTCGCAGGTTTATAATAAAGGCATTCGAGGAGCAAGCAAAGAATTAAATGGGGACAGCACATCACAAGGAGTTGAGAGAAACTCAAAATATATCCTAATTTCCACCTCAGTCATTTTAAGGAATATTCTTAAATTAAAAAATAGGAAATCCAAATGTCTGATGATATCCCTGGTGATGCTAATAAACTGGGAAATAATGCAATAGTGGCTTATTTATGAACATTGTTTAGAACAACTTTAAACAATGACCACATCCCTGATGACTTGATTAAAGTCATCATGATCCCAATACATAAGGGAGGGTCTAAAACATCACTAGATAACTATAGGCCCATTAGCTTAACTTCAACTTCAAGTCTGTAAACTAATGGAAAAAATGATAGCAGACTATCTTCACATATATTGGAAGGAGAACAACTGGTTAAGTAAGAGGCAGCACGGATTCAGGCAGGGCTACTCATACGAGATGCAGCTCCTTGGACTGGTTCAAGACATTGCCGAAACTGGATAAACGGGATGAAGTTGACACGGTTGTCATTGATTTTGCGAAAGCCTTCAATAAAGTACCGCATGACCTACTCATAGCTACAGTATGTGAGTTACATGTTGACCATCGGGTAGTAGGCTGGATCAAAAATTTTTTGAACAAAGTGTTAGAGTTGGCTACATTTACTCTAAAGAGATTGAAGTCACCTTGGGTATTCAACAGGGTAGCGTTCTCAGGCCATTGTTATTCCTAATATTCATAAACAATCTCCCTAAAAATATAAAATCCAAAGTTCGGCTGTTTGCCAACGATTGCATATTATACAATCAAATAATGGAAAGACGTGACCGCGAAATCTTGCAAAGTGACCTAAAACAGTTAGCCGAGTGGACCAAAATTAATGAAATGGTGATCAATGTTAGTAAATGTAAACATGTTAAGTTTTCTGGAAGAAAGTCACCTGAATCGAATAATTATATATATTTTGTAAGTTAGTCAACTACATATGATTTTATATGTTGTATGACTATGTTGTATTTACTGTAATTATGTAATTATTGTTAAATTCTGTACTGTCCACAAGATGTTTTTGGAGGGGTTTTCCTCCCGTCTTTGGGCGAATGCTGGACAGATCTCGTAATTATTTTTCTTACTTCCCCTTGACCGTTGCCACCTGGTCCTCTGACCAAATTGCAACTTTTACTATTAAATAAATAAATAAAATACAACTTCACAGATATCAACAAAGCTGAATTAACTCATACTTTTCACCTGAAATGAATAATTTTTATCTTAAGATCTTTATATCTTATATATATCTTTAAGTTTGAGCAATAAAACCATGTTTATAAGCCATTATTAGCTTGTAAATGTATAAGATATCTGTTAGATGATCAAATTGTATTCAAGCAACACAGGAACTTTCCATTTCATTAAAACTCTACAGTGATTACTAGTATGAAGATGCTATTGGCCAACATTATGTAATTACTACTACTTTAATGGATAGTATATTATTTTATTGTCTTTTTAGAATATCATATCTAGAGCTATTCACATTCATGACATGACATAAATTCCTACAATTTAGTTGGTGCCATAATTTCTCAGTAAATACCCTTTACAGAAATTTTTTACCTGCAATGAACTACAATTGGTCTCTGGTCAGGTGGTACCCTTTCTCGGAATGCTCTGACAAACCGAACAAGAGTTTGGGGTGGATCAGGCACCCCAAAATCTGGCCACGTTGTGAAGTGGAAGTGGCGAATGATTCTTGACTGGTCTCCCTAATGATGAAAAAACAAAGTCGTAAACATGAGGATAAACAGTGCAGATATTTGCACTAAAATCAATTTTACAAAATTATGTGAGTGACACTGCCATTGGTAAATTGCAATGAGAGAAATCAAGATTAATTATGCTGATAGATGATAATGACAGTTATGAATTAAAGAAGGAAATCCCTTTGTGGGTTCTGTTAGTAATCAAAAGTATTTAATTGATATTTTAAAAAAATATTTCACTAAGTTGGCATTCATGATATATTGTGGAATTTTAAATTAGCGAAACTTAAAACTTGAACAATATTTTTTAAATACAATAAATGATGATATAAAATAAATATAAATCTTCATGCATGGGTTGACAATATTCAATATTTTACTTTAAGACTAAAGCCACTCATGTACACAAAGAAGGAAAAGTATAGACTCACAGGAAATAAACAAGGCAAATCACATACTCTTTGCATGACTAAATATCCGAGTCAATGACTCAATTTAAATTCCTGAGATACTGTTAAATAATTTATCAATCCATAAACACTGAAAATTATTTTATTATTTACTATATTTAATAATCACAAAAAGACTTAGAACATCATTAAGATGTGAAATATCAGTTCATGACACAGCATTACTTACCCTGCACATTCTAAATTCAGATATATTCCAGTCAGGGTAAAAGGACTCATTTAGAAGAGTTAATTGAATGTCTCCATAGAAGACAGGTTGAGTGTCATAAGGCCAGTATCGATCACATTTCTCCCGACCTTTTTCAATGCAGCGTGTCAACATGACCACAGCTCTCGAGTTTGACTCCCAGCAAGCCCTCCAGAAATCATCACGTGTCGAATGGAGGGGTCCTTGAGTGACTACAAACTCACGGGGAGAATTGAAACCCTGACAAGAAAAAGATTTCATTATTGTTATAAATAAACTTGTGGATTTTAGTGTAAATCGCTGCTTTTAAAATGTAATTGCTACTTACAGGGACATAATTAGCATTAATATAATCAGAGCCTTCCTCATCATCAACAGGTTGCAGCTTAAATCGAGAGTGATCATATGGTAGGATGTTTGTGAACCTATTCTTAGGCCTATTTACAGGAAGATCTGCAGCAGTACAAGCTTGCTCTCGCCCAACATGTTTCAACTCTTCAAACTCCTCTGAGAACCGGAAATCAGAATCTGCTGACATGATTCTATAATGCTCACCAAAATCCTTCAGCTTGATTGGCCGGCTAAAACAAAGTTAAACAGAGGGTTGTATTACAAATAGTAATAGGACAATTAATTAGAAATATAGAACTGTTTTGGGTACCAATATTGGAGATTTTTTTAAATTCCAAAAATGATTGTTTGGAATTTTTTGTTTGAAACTCAATCATCCATATTATAATTATTTCCACTTCTGAAGGTTAATCATAAATAGGTAAATACTTTTGAGAGAGCTATAAGTAAGATCTAAAAATCTTTCTGATGCCTATAAATGATATTTAATGTGAATTTATTTCACTTACTCTTTTGTAAACAATGATTCTTAGTTTATAGCCCATATCTTGAACTCTCCTTAAAGTCAGTTAGTTCTACTTTGATTAAGTTAAATTTTTATAAAAACTGAAAAACCGAAGGAAAGAAAACTTATCATTTTACAGGCAAATAAAATAATGGATCAAACTTGTTTACACCATCAACTACAAGGGTCCATGCGGAGGAAAACAGCCTATAAAAATATAACAGGAGACTCTTCAAACAACCCACAAACATCAGGGAATGATGCGGAAAGGAATGAGAATGACATTGCTAGGTAAGGTATGCCACTAGGAATATTCACAAGGAGAAATGTAAATGAAACAGACACAGGACCCAAAACCCAAATCCTCCACTTTCACTCAGAAAAATTGCCTCAAAAAACTAGAACATGATTTCTATGACCAACAGAAATAAATCATATATTTAAAAAGCAAATTTCTGTCCGTCCCCCTATTTATCTCAGAAACAGCTTGACTTCGAGATCTGAAACAAACTGCATTCTGTTTCTACAATGTTGAAACCCACAGGAAAACTATTTTCATCTCTGTAAAGGCCCGGGTTCGAACCCTGGAGCCAATAATACGTTTCCATAAGAGATGTACGGAAATTACGTTTTCATGACTTGCAGAGGTTGTTCCTTATACAAAATTAAATTAGAAACAATGGTCCTACAAAATCAAGAAAAGTGTCAAAAGAAAGGAAAATGATCATAGATTCTTATTTTAGTCATGAAATATTGATATAGATCCGAACTTTGGAGGATTTTGATAAAACACACGGAAATTTCGTAGAACTTTAAGGAAATAAACAACCCATCCCTTTGACGACTAAGGCCATTGTTGAATGTTGATTTCATGAATTATCTCATATAAGTGCACGGGGATAGTCAGTTCTTATAATTGTTATAAGAAATTTACCTAAAGTAGGCTTTCATGACTTGAAAACAGTAGACTAAATATTATAAATATTGATAAGAAATATATTGAGTTATTTTGATCTTAGGGCAGAAAGTTTTTGTGCTTAGGAGGACCAGATAATAGATATATTTTTAAAATAAATTAAGTTCTGTCATGCTTGACGGGGGTGTTTACTAGTAGAACAGATAATTCAAATGAAAAGAAAGGGATCAGAGAAACTTATCAAAATCAAATTGATTAAGATAATAAATATAGTATATAATATGGTAATATAATAATACTGTCATAAAATTTTAGAGTAAAATGTAGTCATTTAACAACATTACAATTCTACTGCTAATTGCAACAATCACTAAATTGAATGTATCATTATTTACACATACCTGGTTTCTATGACACTATCAGGTATTGATAGATTATCATTCCCACTTCCTCTATGAGCTTCTGCAGCTTTTCTAGCAATTGAGGTCCCAGTGCCCCTACCCCTGCGATTTCCTTTCCTTTTCCTTCTGAACATTACCACTACTATAGCAAATACTATGATTGACAATATTGGAATTGTGACTCCTAATATTATTTTCTTGTTGTCAGGATCTATGAAAGGCATAATTGAATATAAAGATTTCACATGTAGAGAATCAAGTTTAATTATGAATGCATCCTAATTTTTTATTGACTTTATAATGTATTTAGCATAATTATCAGATGCCATTTTCTAAGTTAATTACATCAATAACTATTAATTTTTACAAAAAATTAGCAGTATTACCTGTCTGAATGGGAAAGCTGAAATCTGTGTCAGTGAATTTGTCTGGTGCTGTGAAAGCACGAATTTTGACTCTGTAAGTGGTACCAGCTTTAAGAGGTCCATTACAGTATCCTACCTCGTTGTTACAATTTTCAGAACCAATAGTGAAATCCTCAAGGGTGGAATTCTTGAAAGGGTAATATGGTTCCATAACCTGTTATATGATAACAAAACAATTAAGTATTACTTACCCCTCAAATTTTATATAATTTTACACAAAAAACATAGTAATTCATATGTAACTCCTGCAACATGGTTTACTACAGAATATTTTGGAAAAATCAGGAGCTCATATGGAAGTTACCTGATAAGGAGGCCAAATACTGTATGCCTGCACATCTCTCCAACTGGGCATTTCTAGCCCTGAAGCATTTTTACTGTCGTCTTCAGCAACAATTATTGCATACGCTATTATCTGCAAAAACCATCAGCATAAAAAACACACAAACAATAGGTGAAGAAATAAACCATATTACAAAAAAGGAAGATTTAAAAGGTTTTTATGGTATTTTTACTTCCTAGGAGAATATTTTTAAGCTTATCATATTTTTTAGTACTCAAACAATGACAAAATACCATAAAAACCACTTTTTTATAACCTTCTAATATTAAGATACTACTAGCTCATGGAAGGACTAACAGTGGTCTTTCAAGTGTAGAGATAAAAAAAATCTTTCAGTTAAGATTGGATTTTACATTTAAATAATTAAGTGTTCTTACTTTCCCATGGGTTAACAGAACATATTTTTATTTATTTATTTATTTAAGAATTACCCGTCACGATTAGGTCGTGGGACCCGGTGGCAACGGTTGAGGGGCTGCAAAAACAATGTACACTCCTGGACAAAAGGAACACAACAGTTGCGCAGTTGGAAAATTGTATTAAGAATTTATTTGGTTCATGGCATAGCTTATTTATTTAGAGCATATTTAATTTGTGTAATAAAGGATATCAATAAATTTGTATCATTCTACATTTAAAATGAAACATTACAGTAGAAATTATATACTTTAATTGTGAATGGATGTTTTCAAAATTTCATCCGCATGATTTTATTAATTATTGTAGAGACAAATAATTCGATTGACATGAAAATCTTTTGCTTATGTAGGCGAGCTATCTATGAAGCGAGGGAGAATCCTTTCTTCTTCAAACAATTTCAAGTACTGAAGGTGTATTTCAGTGTGTAATATCTACTTCTTGCATTAGCAGTGGATAGTGGGTTTGAGAAACTTTAAGCAAGCAAGGGAAAACCCAAAAGAGTGCGTAAAACAAAAAGAAACCAAGGGCTGCGGGGAATAAATGGCTGAGAGAACCAGCTAACAGCAGGTGCTCTGTGGTAGGTATTGTGCATAAGCTCACAAGGAAGATATGAATACATAGCGGGAGAGTTTCTAGGAGAAAAGGTTAAGGCTTTAAATTGTAGGGATTTATAGTGGTAAGCAAATGGAATGACATTCAAAGAGACTCGACCAGACCAGAAACGGTAGAGTAATCCATATTCCAGGAAGTAAGCGACAAACGTGCCGTTTCCGAGGCATATTTTAGCTCCCAGACATATTTGGGGGTTTCCCTGCCTCGAAGTAGCCCTTCCATCCAACCAAATTTCCGGACAATTTGTCTCAAAACGTTTTAAGTATAAACAAGGAAGAAGGTGAAATTGATACCTTTAAGATACTGCATTCAGCGATCGAGCAACATGAAGCAGAACCGTAAGAAATTTTGTGTGTTTGCCGCCCCTTAAAACGAGTGCTCAGAGCTTTGGGAGAAAGTGATAAAGTGATACAGTTACCATTTTTCTTGAAAATGAAGAATACTGATTTGACTTAAGAAGAACATCCTTTACGCTCATTTAAGATGCGAACAGACGAAGCCAATTGATGTCTCTCGAATTAAGAAAATTGAAAGAAGTGTAGACACGAATGGCATTTCTTCTTCAAAGACCTATAAATTCCAAGATAAACCCTTTAACTTTCATAAGAATTTTTATAAGTTTTCGCCAAAAATTCCGAAAAACGGGTAGTCTTAAGATTTCATATTTCGCTGTCCCTCTCCGAATCCGTTCACAAACATGCAGAGATACCGACCGAGGGTCATCAGATCCTCAGGATCCTATGGAAAAACTAAGGCTCCACCTTCTCCCCACCCCTCCGAACTTAGCAGTCACGCTGTTGTCACATATCTCTAGTTCTTGCTCAGACCAAGAGCTTCTGCAAACTAGCAGGTATGGCACTGCGCAACTGTTGCGTTCATTTTGTCCAGGAGTGTACTAACTGTCTGGCATTCGCCCAAAGAGGAAAACCCCTCCAAAAACCTCCCGTAGACAGTACACATTCTATAAAACTAATTAATACATACACACAATACATCTGAATAAACATATATACATAAAGTTGAAAATCATTTTCCCACATACCATATTTTGCAATGTCTATACACATATATACATATAAGTTATACATAGTCAAGTTCAAGAGACTTAAGTTAAAATACATTACATAATGAACATGCAATATAAGAAGTATATAAAATTTAGCAGCTTTTAATTTTTGCTTTGAAGATTTTAATGTTTTTAGGCATTGGGATGAGATTTAGCAACAATGAAACTTCAATATGCTGCACAAGAATACCAATGACTATGAGGGATAAGTTGGTGAGTATCATTTACTAAAATGCCAACAAACATATGATACTTAATTATTTTTTGAGAAGAGCATTTACATTCCTTCAATTTAGGAGAAAAATATGTTTGAGCATTATTTCTTGCTAAGGGACTCAAATTCATAAACATGATATTACATTATTTATACTTATTCCATCATACTATTTGAATAATTTGAACATGCTTATAAAATTATGGCAAATTATTTATGGATGAAAAAAGTTTTTCTTTATTACTGTCTCTTATTTAGAGTAAGCAAAGGTTTCATGAACAATCAATTAAAAAATATTTATAATCCTGCATTATAGGCTAAAAATGGTACTAAATCTTTCTTGCAAAAGAAGCAAGCATTTCTTAAACTTTCTGTACTTACCACGCCATTTTGCTCAGAGAAATAATTCTTGCGGAAGCGAATTTGAATTGTTGAAGAAGTTCTGAACACTTCAGTCGGAACAACTTGACTGTTAGGCTTTGGTGGTGCTGAAATGAATGTTTATTTTCATTGGTTCATAACTTCTGCTTAATCATCATCAGCGGACAATATTACCAAATTGATAAATTAAGAGTTTATTAACTGAATTTACTAGCTAAAAACATAAAACTATGATTTGATTAATGTGAATTTTGGTGTTAACTACTCGAAAGAGAAAAAGTTTTATCAGCTATTTTTCAATGATTGAAAAAGTTTAAAAAATGTAAATGCTAAATGAACATTATATTCCATGACCACATAACTCAAGTAAAAATGAAAATTTCTTCATAATGTATATCTTCATCTGTTTAATTACTTTCAATGCAATAATCCTGTCTTTTAGCAACACTGTAGTACTCCATACATAAATCTATTAGATATTTTGATTAAGTTTATTTCATCCTAAATAATTAGAAAATGACATCATCAAATGATGTTCATATCTATTAAAATTATATAAAATTTAGTGGAAAATAGAAGGAAAACATGGCATTAAACCTCCTCAATGAAATAGAAACTCGTTTATTGAACATGTTAGAAGGCCATCTACAAGTAGGTATGGAAACTTAAAGGAAAAGCAGACCACTATCAGTCTCTTGTGGCTGCATATCAAATTACTTTGAATAGAGGCATCTGTCTATATGATGTTTTCCTAGTGAACTTTTCTTTTCTCAGGGTTCCCACAGGGCTAGATTCAAACCCAACTTGATGGGATATCAAAGAATTCACTACCTGGGTAAAGGCTTAATTACTTCTGCATTTGAACTAAACTAGAACATTCACATTTTCATAAATATGTATTCACAGAAAATTCCAACAGGAACAAGGACAAATTCAAAACAAAGTACAACAATTCCACAATCAATATTCTTTAATCCTGTGGTACAAGGTTTTGATTCCGAGCCAACTTCCCTTCCATAGTTCTTGACCTGGATACTCTGAACCACTCTCCAATGCTTCTCTTTACAGAAGTTATATCAAAATCAAACCCAAGAATGGTTTTTGCCTTTACACTCTCTGTAACAACAATTTTGAACAGCAAATAACATAAGAATGCAAGCTGTGAGTTGAGGAAGATGCTATTGTTCAATTTTCATCCATTCATTCGCATCAGCCACTAAATATACAAAGATGTAGATAGATTTATTACTAAACTCAAGAAATAATATTAAAAACATTTGCAACACACCAGGTTAAGTAGTTCAAAAAAAATAAAAAAATTCTAAAAAACCATTAATAAAATTCCAAGTATGGTTAAATTGTAGGTTTCAATGTCTGATTACATTTAGTAATCCAACATTTAAACTAAGATTTAGAGTGCAAGGAATGTAAGAACAAGGAATGTGTGTAAGGACAAGGAAGCAAGGAATGTATGTAAGAACAAACTGACATTTAAACTAAGATTTATGAGTACAAAGAAAACTCATTAGGAAGAAAGATTAGGGGGTACCATTCAAAGTAAGAAGTAAAATACATGGCAGTATTCATGATATGGATAATATAAAAAAATTCTATAAGCAGAAAAGAAAGAAATTATTCTTGAAAAGTTCCTCTAGAATCAAAATTTTACCTTTTTTCTGATGCAAGGGTGCATTGGAGGAGCAAAATAAGAAATGTATGCATACATAAAAATCTGTTGGAAACTTTAATTGTCCTACCACTTGAAATTCAAGATAATAGTGGTACATCACAATGTTCATTTTACCTCTAATTGGCATCTTCTGCTTCCAAATGGCTTCAGGGCCATAACCAATCCGGGTTTCTGCTTGAATTCTAAATATGTATGTCTTTCCAGGAATCAATGTCTTTATCTGCCCTTGAAATTCAGTAGAATTGAAGTCCCGAACTTGAGTATGAGTGGAGCCCTTTGGTTCAAATAAGAAACGATATTTAAAAAAACACAGAATTAATTAATCAAAGGTAACATTTAAGAGGACAGCATCTATTGCCATTAATGAGTAATCAAAATCATACTTACAGATTATTCAACATCAACAAAGTAACAAATGTATACATCACTAATAGTCAATTAAGAAAACTAACCTCTAATCCATAGGTTATACTAAATTTTCGGATGACACCATTTTGTTCATTACTTGGCAGAGACCACTCAAAAGTGATGTCACTTGGTTGTATGTCTACCGGATTGAACTTTTCAACCTGTAAAGGAACAGTACAAACAAATCAATAATAAATCTTATTCAACAGAAAATTTTTAATGATCTTAGGGAATGGAAATATTTTAATTCAAATGGAAATGGATCATAATTCAGCTCACCTTCCCTGGAACTGACTCTCTGGTAGCAAAGATTGCTGAAACTGGGAGAGACCGACGTAAAACTGATGATTCTGTCCCAGACCTGACCACCACAGTGAATGTATAATTCCTGTGAGGTTTGAGTCCACTAATAGTAACAGAGGCATGTAACGTGAGGTTCTGAATGAGCATTTCTTCAGTGTTAAGATACTGCACCTATTAAAAGTAGGGGTAAATATTTCTAAACTACTCTTACTCGAGATTAAAGTACAAAGCAATAAGTAAAGACAAAGTCATTTTGTGAGAAATGTACAACAGCCAGAAAAACCAGCAATGTTGATTTCTATTGGCTTTCTGAAAAAACAAACCCTCGTACTTTTGAGCAAGTTGGACATTGTGAGGAGAAAATGAACTTTTGTTCATTAAATCTTCTTTGAAATTCTGATTCAACATCTTTAAATCTCGAAAGCATATTTCATGGACAGCTTAACTCCCAAGTTTTGCTTTGGAATTTGGTATAACATACTCAAACTTCACACAGAATATACTTATGGCAAATATACTATATATTCTGGAATCTGAGACACATCAAATTCTAAGATATATCAATGTTTAAGATATCATTTAGGGAGAAGAGAATAATAATGTGATTTTAAAACATGCATTAGACATGCTATTTGCTGTGATATTTGTCCCAACACATCCGGACAACCTTATGAAGGAACAAGCTTGGGTAGTGGGATGATGGGGCAGGAAAACTGAATCATAGGTTTAAAATTCATGGAAGAGGCCATCACTTTATGGAATCTTGACATCACAGCAATTGTTGAATAAATTATAATTTGTTAAAAAACAACAATAGTATTTTTTTATTGGCAAGTCATTTTTCTTTGATGTTCAAAACTGTTTACTCAACAAATCCTAATCATAGCATTTAACATTATAGTAAATTTTTCTGCAATACCTGCTTTACAGTAAGACAATATGAAATACACCCGATATTTGAAACTTCAGAAACACAAAAAAGGTGCATCATCAATTCATGAATATATAATATATCACAAAAACATCATGCTAAAGATATTTTACAATACCAATAACAACTACTGACTAAATTAACTACATCAATAATACCTCAAAAGCATTATATTCTCCTCTGGGAGTGTCCCAAGCCAGTGTGATTTCAGTGTCAGTAATTCGAGTAGCATTGATTGAGATGATTGGCTCTGGATCTAGAATAAGAGAAAGATTTATGATAAATCTCTAATACATCATATTATTTATGCAGTCCTTCGAGTATGATAATGTCACTGTTGCACTTAACAGTTAACCTTGAATGATTGTACTCTTAGTTAAAGATAAATATTTAAATAATAATAAGCAGTAAAAATTAGGTTACTTAACACATTATTATGTCAATTGATTCTCATAAAAATCATTTACTCAAGGTAAAACCATTGAATCTGAAATTATTTATATAGGATTTATATAGTAGTAGCAGTATTGTTAAAAGTGCTTCGACTGCTTAGGTCATTTCGCACGTAGGCCCCCAGCGAGAATCGAACCCGGGACCGCTTTCGTTGCAATCGAACGCGTTGCCCACTTGGCTATCCGGGAGCCCAAGGATTTATTATAAAAGATTATTTAAATAGGATTTTTTATAAAATAAGACAGCGTATAGATGAAAATAATTCATCTCAGCATTTTCATAAACAGAATAAAGGTTGTTAGTCAGTTAACAGCAAACAAATTAATCTGCATATCTTGTAATGCTCCTTTTATGCTGAAATTGGTGAAGGAATATATACAAGGGTTATTTGCTTTAATCAACACTAATAGTTTTTGTAGGACATAAAAAAGTTCATTTCTCTACTACGTCAATACTTAAAACTGTGATGAAAATTTTTATCAGTGAAAGATTCACTTTGAAAAATAAAACTACCATTTTTTAGCTATAGCCAAATTATATCATTTGATACTGTTACTACTCAGTTTAACTCTTTCAGATAAAAATATACAGTTGCAAGGGAAGACACTCCACAGTATAAACAAACACAACATTTAACATGCAAATTTGACTTTATACCTCTGTCAAGGTAATCATAATGTAACTGAAGAGACATGAATCGTACAATTATGAAAATTTGCTCATTATAAAATCTAGATACCCCAAAGATGTATTAAACTATTATTAGACCAGTTCCTTTAAAATTAATGATAGTAGTTTGAGAACATTTAAATTGATAAATTTGGTATTAATGAATAACTTAATTGCAACTTCACAAAGCAACCATATTTTGTTGGAAATGATGATTGCTTTGTGAGAAAAATAAAATATGACATGCGAGAAAGTGAGACCAATTTTAAGAGAGTTCCCTATCTTGGAAATCTACAAGGGAAATAAATTAATTTTGAGTAATTATCAAAAGAGTTATGAAAATGAAATGCTTAAGAATTCAGGATATTATTTTATCATATAAATAATTTAATATCTATAGATGCAATCCAATATATGTCATGGATTTTGCTTACATTTATTAGAAGAACCCCTCTTTATTTGAAAATAAAGAAGAGAAAAAACATTGCATTAAATTCCTCCTAACACCATTAATCAAAATGTTGAAAAATGTCATAAAATGAAGCATTATATACCAAGCACAAAGAATGTCTTTCGGTTTTAGGAGTATTTAAATTCAAAATATCTAATTTGTTAAAGGTAAGCCATCAAGCAGCTCAACAAATTTACTATATAGAAATAAAAAGTCAATTTGTGAACATCTTGCTCATAACTGACTTACCCAAAATTATAGTAGAGAGAGAGAGAGTTATAACTTACACAGCCTGTCCTGCCTGAGGAGAGGTAAACTCTCAACTCCATCTGAGACAGTCCAAACTGTGATGTTGTAGAGTCTTCCTGGAATGAGGCCAGTGAACGTCACCTTTGCATCAGTATCACTTGCTGATTTCTCTTTGATGGGAACACTAGGATCTGACAGTGAGAAGCGGTACAAGTCAAAGTGTGAGGAAGACTGTGGGGTTGGTGTGTATCGCAAAGTCACAGTATCTGTTGCTCCTTGGTTATTCACTACAACAACTTCTGATTGTATCAATGGTACTGTAGAGTTTTGGAAGAAAAAAGAAAAACACTTATTAAGCTTACACAGCTTGTAGATTAATGCTACATCATTTTATTATTATTAATGATTGCATATTATGAAATTATATTCTGCATATACAATAGTTTAAAATTACATCATTTTATTATTATTAATGATTGCATATTATGAAATTATATTCTGCATATACAATAGTTTAAAATTACATCATTTTATTATTATTAATGATTGCATATTATGAAATTATATTCTGCATATACAATAGTTTAAAATTACATCATTTTATTATTATTAATGATTGCATATTATGAAATTATATTCTGCATATACAATAGTTTAAAATTACATCATTTTATTATTATTAATGATTGCATATTATGAAATTATATTCTGCATATACAATAGTTTAAAATTACATCATTTTATTATTATTAATGATTGCATATTATGAAATTATATTCTGCATATACAATAGTTTAAAATTACATCATTTTATTATTATTAATGATTGCATATTATGAAATTATATTCTGCATATACAATAGTTTAAAATTACATCATTTTATTATTATTAATGATTGCATATTANGAAAGATGAAAAATTACCACACTAAAAAAAGATGAAAGAAGTATATATTAAGGGTTTATATATGAGATCAATCTATGCATAAATAATACATCTAATAAACTAATTAACTTATCTTACTCTACCATCAATTTATATTCTAAACTGTGGACTTTTCATAAAAATCATCCAAAACTTTTCCCTGCTAACTTGTCATACCACGTTCTCAATACTCTCAATAGTAGGAAAAACGATATTCATCTCAATGACTACAAACTTACTCTCTCCAAAAATGGCCCTCATCACTCAGCCTCTGTCATTTTTAATAAATTACCACAAAGTATTTATTATTATTCAAGCACCATCACTGCTTTCAGAAGGAATTTAAAACAGTTCCTACTTGATAAGGTTTACTATAGTCTTCAACAGGTCTTTAGTGATTAAACTAACGTTACTGCTATGTTGACTTACTATTTTTTGCAATTGCCTTTATATTTGAATATTTGTATACTTTCTCAATTCTATGTATGTATATTAAGTAGTAGTTCCTTCTTTTTAGTTTAACTCCCAATACCTCTTTCTTTCTATGTACAATGACTAAGGGTTAGATGTAAGAAGAGACTAATTAGTCTCAATCTCTCCCCAAAATAAAGACGATTATATATATATATGTACAATTGAATGATGCAATGTATGATCTTATGTGTCTTTTCTAACACTTACATATTATATACATATTATATTTCTGTACTCCTCCTCCCCTTCTCCCTCTTTGACTTATTCCATGTCATGTACTCATGTACTAAACATTTAATAATAATTATGGAATATGTGTTTACACTTCTTTTCACTTACCAAACGACAAGAAATTTTTATAAGCGAAACCATGAAAAATGTTTAATACTTTGTTTAGCAATAATATCAAGAATGGAACCTAAGCTTGCGACAATTATATTCGGCAGTATAATTTGCTATGACAGCAGTCATTAGAAGAGGCATGAGAGATACAGATTTCTTATGCCATGCTGGAGTGAAGGAAGCTGAAAAAACAGCAAGGAACAGAAGGAAGCTGAAAATGCAGCAGTATTTGTAGTATGTAGTAGTTGTAACTACAAGCAGTAAAACTGTGAACTTTATAAGCTCAGAAATTTTATTTTAAGATCTTCAGTTATGCATATATTACTGGAAAGTAACTGTTATTGAAATAGAGTATAGTTAAACTTCATGATCTCCTATAAATTATATCTATGAATATACCTTTTTAAAATAGAAAACTGAGATTCTGTTATCATTAAAATAATAATGATAAATAACCTTTATCTATTTCATTAAATTTCAGCAGCAATATTACTAGAGACAGACATATATAGGCTTACATGTTCTAGCTTCAAGTTTGGTGACATCACTCTTCAAGTCATACGAAGATGTGTAAATTCTGAAAGCATATTTTACTCCAGGCATTAAGTCTCCAACAACAGCTCTAACTTTAGTATGAGTGCCATCCGTGGATCCTGCACTACCACTTATGTTCCTTGTTCCACCTGCACCAATGGCCACCTTTGTTATATGGCCAGGGGTTCCATCTTCTCCTTCATGATCCCTTTCTTCTCTGATTAGAGGTTCTAAAGGTTCCCAAGACAAGCTGTAATAGTCTATGCGTCCCTCTGGTCGAAGCCATTCCAAAGTCACATTGGCAGAGTCAATGTAAGGGATGATATCACTGACAGGATTTGGATCTGAAGTGATTATTTGCTATGATTAGTTGACAACGTTTAAATATTCAGACAGCCATAACATACAGAATTAATGAGATCAAAATCTAAATTACAGATAAGTTTTTATATAATTTCTTAAGTTGAGATGGCAGTGAAATACATAGAAAAAGGTCGACACAAAAATTTCAAAAATAGGCTCACCAATAAGTAATACCATCTAATTGCAAATAAACTGACTGTTTTAATTGCGTAAAAATTCTTAGCATTGTACTCAGAAATGTATTTTAAGTTAAGAAAAGAATAGGAAAATATTAAGGAAAATTTTTGAAATAATTATATAGTTATTTAATTTAAAACAAATATCAAAGACTTTTGAATGTAGAATTAATTTTCAGCAATGAGCAGCACTAAATTGAAATTTGTGTGGACTCTGAGGTAAAATAAAAGAGAATATTTATTACACTCTTTCTACTTCACCTTTTCAAAATAAATTTCTTTTATAACTAATCCTTACACCTAACTTACTTACTAATTCTTACAGTAAAACAGTACAACTCACAATTTATTCATAGCCCTATAATGATTCATAACGAAAAATTTCATTTTCCATAAAATTCAATATGGTTAAAACAATCAAGCATGAGTATTAGTGAATGGCTGTAGTGTGCAATAACTGCAAATAGCATTTCAATATTCACAATTTACTGTATCTATAAAAATTTTCCTATAAACAGAAAAAGAAAATTAAAAGTGTGCAAACTTACGGATAATCTGAGTGACTTGCTGAGGCTCATTACTGTCCACCCCATAGCTCACAGTATTCACCTGCACAACATATTTCTCTCCAGGGGTCATGTCAGTTACTTCAGCTTCGTTCTGCCTCACAGGAGGCAATCTCACCCATCTTTCATCCTCTTCCGTCCGGTATCTTAAATTACAATTACAGAATGTGTTATACAAAAAAGCTTCATTAAATGATTAGGATTGTATTTGATGGCAAACAAATAGAATGAGTCAAATTTGAAACAAAATCATTGATCAATTGACTACAGAAGAAAAATGTTTTAAATGAAATGGCAGCCAACTAAAACAATAAATAACAACTTAAGAAATATCAGAATTCAATAAAATGATGAAAGAAAAATCAAATCAAGGAAAATTTCCAAAAATAATATCTTTATCAAAGAATAGATTAGAAGAAGGCTTAACACTTTTCTGGCAAATAATACAAAGAAAATCTTCTCTGGTTGTTAGCCAGTTAAGTTCACAGAAAACACATTTAAACAGCTGACCTGCCATCTTTAGGGTTGTATAAATTCAATGAAACACCTTCTTTCATTTTTTAAATCATAGAACCCTGAAGATGGCCACCAAGTTGGAGGCTGAAACATCAGATTGCCATCCGAATGACAACCTGTGAAAATTTTTCTAATTTATGAGAAGATACAGAATATAATTAAGTGAACTCAGACAGTGTTATTTTTAATCATAAATATATTATGAACACTGAAAAGGAGATAAAAATTACCTAATGGCATACTCTGAGAAGAGAGAGTTCAGTGGGGGTTCCCATCGAACCAACACTGAATTGCTGGTCACTTTCTCAATGGTGAGGTTCCTCGGAGGATTTGGATCTATGCAAAACAAAGTACACTTGTCAGTAGGATTAGGAATCAGAGGGAAAGTAATAATGATAATAGTTGTTGATAACTGCTAATAAAATTAACTTGAGACATTAACATAGATATTTTATCATTTGAGTGCAAGAATACAATAACTTTCTCTTCAGGGGCCAAAATTAAAGAATACACAAAACAAGGTAGTTCTTGTCTATTTGAAATACAGAATTTCTCTGATTCAAAAACAAGGTTAAGAATGATCCTCTTCTAAGAAATCGAATGCATTAATGCAACTGTGAATTAGTAATTTCTGCTAAAATATCTCATGCTAAATAAACCATAACTGAGTTATTTAAATCATGCTTACAAAAAATTCATTAGGAGGTTTCTTGGCCTAATACATGAAATTTATCTAATTCTAGTTAGTTTAAAGCACAGACATAGCCCAAAAAAAATTTAAGGATTTTGGATTTGATCCATAGATAAAACTATCACAGATCCATAAATAAAACTATCTACAATGGAAGGGAATTTGAAGAAACAGAGTTTAGCTCTATCATGTCTTTAATGAAGCCAGGAACAGGTCTCTAATACAAAAATCATAATGTGAAAAATATGTGTAGGATTTGAAAGTAGAACATTTGTTACCTATCTTTATAAATAATGTAAAACTTTCTAATATTACAAAGTCTTGAATTTGCCCTATCTGCAAGTTTTGATGAACCAAAAACCTTTGGTTTTAAACCTTTGATTTTAAACCTTTAAAAATAAATGGATCATTCATAACATCTAAGATTCATTGTTTTCTACAAAGAAAAACAGAAATACCATTGCAACCAAAAGTATAATTGATTTTTGGTCTTTAAGGTTAAACATGAATTATCAACAAGAATATGATAGCAAGAGCAGTTTCATGTGGGGATATGTAGTTGAAAAAATAACTGAAGTACATAATATACATACACACAGCTTGGAAATAATCATGTGGTTCACTTCGTAAACCATGGCTAATAGCAAAAACTTTCACATTATAACCTCCTCCTGGATAAAGGCCTTCAAGAATGAGTTTGGAATCTTTAGTGACAGTTGTAACTGCTTCTCCTAAAATTTGATGAAAAAAATTAGTTTTATTCTGAAATAACAAAGTATACAAAGAATGTCAACAGATCCTTGGCAGAAAGGTTTATCAAGTTTGAGTGGTTCCTTTTCAAATGCCATAATAACATATATTTTGGTATATTACATTGATTTTTTCTACTGTAAAATGTGTTTTTAAATGACGGAATGAGTGAATGAATCATAAAAGGTACTTTAAATGAAGTTTTAGTGACAATATAAAAATTATGTGACATCAAGATATGTATGTCATGCATGTCTAGAGGTCACTAAATATAGCACAAGGATCTAATGTAATCGAGATGATAAGCAGTCCATTACCTGTATCATTTCTTTCATAAATAACTTCAAACTTCTCCTGCCTAGAATTGACATCAGATTTCCATGATATGTTTAAGCCACCTAACATAGGCCTTAAATCTTCAATTATTGGGGAAGATGGTCCTTAAGGAGATTAATTAAAGCATCAATTATAAATAATGATGATCATTGAGTGATATAGTTTTAAAGCATCTTAAGAAAAAGATTAGCCAAACATGAAGTAAAGGTGATCAAAGCGATATCAAATACAACACTCACTGGTTGCTTGGAAAATTGATGTTTCATTGCTCTCAACTTTGTTACTAACAGCTTGTACTGTTATTGAATAATTGCGGCCAGGCAATAGAGATTCCAAGTAAGCTGGAGGGCCATTAGAATAGATACTGTTGCTGTCTGTCTGTCCAGAAAATGTTTCCACCTCATAGTAACTTATCTAGAGAAAAGGCAATTAAAGGTAAAATAATTAGCATATATTATTGAAGCAGTGTAGCCAGTAACTTCTACTATGACCTTAATATCCATTAAAATTCTGTTTTATGTATGAATCATGTTTCTTTCTTTGCTTGTAATGATGATAATTTAACAGATAAATGAATGTAATTTTATAAAACAAAAAAGTACCAATACATTTTTACCTGGTCTTGAAAAATAGAAAAAAAATATCTCACATATTTCATCATAAAAATATACCCTTTAATTGCTCAAATTAACTTTACAACCACCTATACATGCAGGGTCTTGAATATTGAAATTATACTTAGCGTAGAAGAGATTTGACTATATTACTAAAAGGATAACATCTATTGTTACATTTCAATGGGAAGCCCAAGATTATTAATCAATTGATAAATTAATTTATTCTTTATAATCTCTCACTATATATTTTTGAAAACAGAGGCATTATAAAAGATATGTAGAAACATTCCTTGTTAAGAAGACTTTTGGAAGCAATTTAATAATTTATTCTCTGAATTGAATGTTTATAAAAAACAGCAAAATAAGAAAGTAATAAAACAATCTTTAACTTAGTTCTATGGAATTCTTAATTGATTAATGCAAATTTAATATTTGTAATCAAAGGTTAATGACCAATATAATACAAGTATGATGTTGGAAAGAAACTGTCTTTTCCATATTTACTATCACATTTTGGGAACCTAAGCATAATCACTACATCTGTCAATATTCCTTCATGGAACAAAAGACTATCACAGCCTTGCACCATTATTTTTCTATTGTAAAATGTATGGCTAATTTGATTATTGTCATTATGACACTAAGAACTATACTTTTCTCATCATGAATTCATAAACTTTTCTAGAGCTTGAAATTAATTTTGCAACATTATGCTCACTGAAATGCACTCACGGCAAGATACTAGGGGGCAAACTACCCCAATCAAGAACCTGGGACCTAGGTATCTGGGTTTATGAAAGTTGCAAGCATACTGATTACGCACTCTTCCTTAAAGCTTATGTAGAAATATGAAAAGGGAGCCATTTTCATAGTTTAAGAATAAAAATGATAGAGGAATAGCTCGATGGTCAACACAGAAAAAGATTACACAAATGAAAATCTTATGATTATTGGAAAACCTTTGAAGGAAGATATGATTTTGTAATCACAATCAGAGACCCAGATATTGATATCATGGAAAGACAAGAAAATATTTCTGGGCTTAAGACAACAGGAATATAATAACAGATATGTCAATTAAGATGAACACAAGAGCAAATTTCATTCAAATTTGCTTCATGCTCTTTCATATTGTTGGCTTTGTCTTACAAGAAAACATTTTACACCAGACAATATTTGGAAAATCTAGTAAAATAAGAAAAGTTAGTCCCAGTTATGGTAATAAGAAACAATTGAAATATTGAGATATTTAAGGTAATAATACTATTTTTTCATCCACTTATCACTAACATATTTTGCAAAACTGACACACATTAAATCAAGCAAGATGCAAGATTTGATGAGATTTTTAAAGGAAATAATAAAGAAATTAAAATCTTAAGTTATAAGTATTGAAAAAATAACATTTAATATCCAATTTTCATTAATTATCTACAAAATCAAAAACAGAATACAATTACACAAAAAGAATACTACATTCAAAACTGGGTGTTAATTGGATTTACCTTATATCGTTCTTGAAAACTTGCAACATCCGGCATCCATGATACTTTAATGGCCCCAGTTTCATCAATTTCAGAAGTCAAGTCCTGCACTGGCAGGGGTTCTGTGAAGAAATAGTAATTGAATTAACCTAGGAAGATGTTTCTTAACAACAGAGATAGATGATATGAAGCAATCTATCTTTTCATTTTTAATCACAATGAATACTTTATATCATCTTATTATTCATTTTCATTACAAGAATTGATAAATAATAATTCATGGAAACAGAATTTTTTATAATTTTTGTAAAACCTGTAGCAATTTTTATCTTAAAAAATCTTTCTCATGAAAAATGGAAAAGGAAATAAACCTTTTACAGAAATTTATTCCACAGATAACTTATGTAACTGCTTTCCTTTGCCTTTGTGAATCCAATTTCAATGCACTATCAACTTTATCATAATGTTTTAAGATAGTCAAAGTGTTATCAACCAGAATATAGTAATTCAAGAAATTAAGCAAATTTAAATTTATTTCAATAACCAGCTGAAATGGGAGAGTAAAAAAAATTTGTGAGATCGAAATCAAGTTTGATCCCTCATTTTCATTGTCACTCTAATTTATTCGATATTTTCCTTCAACATCCATTTTATCATCAAAAACTTTTGTTTAGAAAAATAAGAGAAAATCTAAAAGAAAGAAGATAGAAATGCAAATGATATCTTACTGAGAGTAACATTCCCATTTGCAGGCCAACTAGAGACTTGTCCTGACACAGTTTTCACCATAACTTGATATGTTCTCCCTGGCTCCAGATTTTCTCTGAATTCCCAGACATTTGGATCTTCTTTATTTCGGGAAATGGGAGCCTGTCTCCTGTTACCCGTTATTGTCAATGAAACTTGGTACTTGTCAAACTCACTAGTAGAAAAGTCATAGCATTAGACATGGATAACTGATTTATTGGCAGAAATTTCTTTTTCACTAGTTCTAGAACTTATCAGAGAAGCAATGCTTTTAAATTTTGCATACATACCTTATTCCCTTAGGTGCCTCCCATTCTACTTGGAATGAGTTTGAAGTAATAAATGCAGGATCAAAAGTAACATTTACAGGTCGAAGAGGAACAGTTCTATACTGGGCTGTTGTGGGAGTTGATGTTTCATCTTCACTAAGAGTTTGCACTGATATGTTATATGCTCTTCCTAAAAATTGCCAATTATAAGATTTAAAACAGAGCTAAATAGTTTGCTATTATATGACAATATTAAAATACAAACTATTTTTATCATGAATAAGTTGTTTGCACACATATTCAAGGGATTTTGGAACTAATACTACCCAATGAGAAAGGTATATTGCAGGACCCCTTGATTTTGTTAGAATTTTGCAATTTTTCATATGATATATACATAGAGTTACATAGTAGTAGTAACATAGAGTTGATTTAGATTATGTAAATTCTAGAAACCTTATAAATAAATCTAAAAATATTCTAAATAATTAATTTTAGGTAATGAATAAAATTCCAATGCCAGAATTGGATAATGGCATTAGTACTAAAGATAAAACACTGATGCCTCAGCCCAGTTTGATAAGATCAATCCAACATGGCATTTAATTCATATTGGGGGCATGCACTCAGTTCATAGAGAAAAACCATCTACCAATAGCTTCCCAAGATGATATCTTCTACTTCTTAATTTGCAAAGAGAAAATCATCTTAACCCATTAACACTGGCCGTCCTCATTTAAGGACGTTTTTCATTACTGTTATTTTGACGTAATAGGTTTTTAATTTATTCCATTGTAATTTTATTGTGAACCAATTGAGTGTTACAGACTTTGACTCGTAAAACAAAGTGTGTAAGCACACACTTTGACTCGTAAAACCTTTTAGTTTACAACTGCCTTCTGCTGAATGTGGACTTAAAGAATCTCTCCAATCAGTAATATGAAAGGTGTTTGTCCTTAAAAATTGTGGACATATTGTTACATTATATTTGTCTTAGATAATTAGAAATATATCATTTTACCATAATTAGATCATTTTATAATTATGTATTTTCTGGTAGATAACCCGTGTGTTATCTATAGAAAAATGATAAAAATAATACTGCATGATATACAATCTCATTTCATTGAATATCTTGAATATTGAACTCAGAAACAAATAACTAAACAACACACGTCATATGTCGCGGAAGTCACGGATTTCATACTCNGTAAAATCAAATAAAATTTTTAAAAGGGATCACATAATCTCTAACCACCAAAATATCTCATTGCAAGTGTTCCTGCTGTGCACATGATGTGCTAGATATGGAGACAGTAAAGGTAATATTTTGAAAGATTCTACAGTTATACCACTATCATTAATAGATAATTAGAAATATATCATTTTACCATAATTAGATCATTTTATAATTATATTTTTAGTGTAGTTGTTTTTACAAGGTAGATCAAGCCGTCCTCATATGAGAACATTAGGCACATATGTAAGCTATTTTTATTTATCTGCATTTTATGTACAACATTGGGCTATTTCACTATGGAGCAGAATGTTTTTAGGTTGACTACTTTGACTTTGTGAAAACGGATTGATAGAAGAAACATCCCAATTATTCTGATTTCGACCCAAATGTTAATGTCTCTACCGATAAATTCAATACCATTGAAAATGAATTGAAATCTTTAATGCCCAGGGGTATATTTAAATAGCTGCTTAGTGATGAAATTGTGCTATATGTTTGTGATCAAAATTTTTTTGAACCCACATCAAAGAAACTACCATATGATCAACCTTAGTGTAAAAGTGATGGAAGCTTTTTTTGCTGTTTCACTGATACATATACAGGATATCATAGTTTACCACAAGAAAATATTAGTGTTTCAATGAGGACATGGATGTTCCTCATGCTTACAATAGCATATCTCAAGACCGATATTTAGAAATCAGAAGATATTTGCAATTGTCTAATAACAGAGGAAAAAATAGCAAATTTTGAAGACCAGATGTTCAAAATTAGGCCATTGATGAACATGCCTATAAAATCATTTTGCCAATGGAGTTTCATACACAAAGAGTTTTCAATAGATGAATCCGTGGTGAAGTACTTTGGATACAATCCAGCAAAGCAATTTATAAAAGGAAAGCCTGTAAGGTTTGGTTATAAAACTTGGATGCTTAGCAGTTTCTCTGGGTATTCCTACATCTTTGATGTGTACTGTGGAAAAAATCATAGCAAACCAAAAGATTCCAAGTCTCTTGGTGCACGAGTCGAGATGAATTTATTGAACAATGTACCAAATCCCTCAAATCACACAGATTTCTTTGATAATTATTCCACTACTTACATGTTATTGGTATAATTCAAAATGAAAAATATCAGAGCAGAAAGATCTCATCCTCATTTTAGTGGAGACTGTCAGAAATAATCAAATACATAGTTGTCCTATTATATCTTCAAAGGACAAGAGCAAATGGAAGAGAGGAACCTACGACTACCGTTTTGACAATAATAATGAAATAATTTGTGTCAAGTGGAAAGATAATACTGTCAGCTCTATTCTCCCAATTATCACTTTGTTGAACCAATGTAAACGATGGTCAAGTAGAAAAGGCAAGAATAAACATTCCATTCAATTGTAGGCACGGGTGGTGTAGATACTCATTACCAATGTATCTGTTTGTATGTATACAAAGTTACCTAAGAGATGCTAGGACAAATAAATGCAATAAAAGACATTAAAGTAATCTTAATTTGAGTAACAAAAATCACTTTCCAGAAAAACCAGAATACAAATTTAATTGTCGTATCTGTCTCACATGAAAGCTAGATGGTCTTGTAACAAATATAAAAAGACATTGTGTTTGGAAAAGGGTTGCTGTGAAAAATACCATACATCTGCCTAACATCCTCATTTAGGGACGGTCATTTTTCTAAAATATTTAAATAAATTCTACTAATTTCTGTACATATATTGTTTTATTTTGCATTTTTCTTACCATAGAATGAATAATACCAATTTTCTTCCAGCCATTACTTTGCCGGTATTAATGGGTTAATGGTAGGAGAGCACTGGAAAATTGGGGACCCCATCAGGAATTGAACCCAGAAACAGTTTCTGTACCATTACCCTTAACCTGCATAAAAGGTGCTGTACATTTGTCTTATTTTCAGTGGTTTAGGCACTCATAATAAATAATTCCTACTAAGAAGTGATTTCTTGAGTTAATGAAGCAGTATTACCAGGCAAAAGTCCTTTGAAAGCAGCTTGAGCAGGACCTGGTGGTTCCCCTTCTTTTTCAACATACAAATCACTTTCTAATGCATCTTGAGGATCAATCGAAACCTAAAATACATTTAATAAATTAGAAGCTACTAGAGGCAGAATAGATGTGAAATTTCCTTAGAACTTCTATAATTATTTATTTCACAAATTTTGATATGTTGAATTTCTCAAAATCTCTCTGAGTGAGTGTAACTCTAACACTCTCTGAGTGAATAATGTACAATAAGGTTTACTAATACAGAGCTTTATAGCAATTATTTTAAAAACTGATTTCATTAACACGAATTTTGCAATAATTTTGAAATTATATATATAAATTGATTTACCTTTGAAATTCATGTTTCATTTTCTTTTGGGAAGGAGGCTCTTACAACCTATAATGGGTACATACCCTGTAATGTGTAAAAATTCCAGCTGGATACGGAGGTTGCCAAAGAACAAGCAAAGTTGTTTCATTTCTGAACCAAACAATGAACTTGCCAGGAGTGTTTGGTTCTGAAATAAAATTTAACATTTTTAAATGAAAGATGTAATGAAATTATGAATTTTTTCACTAAAATCTGAGTTTACTGTAACATTTTAGGCTACAAAGCTGGTAACAAAATCTCTCAGTTTCACTTACTAGTTGTAAAATTGCGGGAGATGTAAGCCACACTCTCTTTGCTTTCATATACAGTGAACAATTGTATTTGATAAGATGCTCCTGGTGTAAGGTCTCTCAAAGTGTATGGAGAGCCATTGGCCTCCACTTGTATGCTCATTCCCTTACCAACACCCTCAGACAAAGGGACAACCTAGAAAATGACAAATAAGCAATGTAAAATCAAATAAAATTTTTAAAAGGGATCACATAATCTCTAACCACCAAAATATCTCATTGCAAGTGTTCCTGCTGTGCACATGATGTGCTAGATATGGAGACAGTAAAGGTAATATTTTGAAAGATTCTACAGTTATACCACTATCATTAATAAATACTATGAATAGCTTCTATACGAATTTGGTGCTCATAAAAACAATTTCTTATCCATAATATTAATTATAGAAACTATCCTTTTATGGAATAGTATATAAATTAAAAGAAGGGAACAAAATTCACTAAGGCAATAGTGACTTCTTGAATAGGCTTGGGGAATTCCAAAAAACTACACAAAAGTTGAATTCAATGACAAAATTTAACAATTTTGCATTTTTCCTCAATAAAACCTCTTGGTGTTTCTGTAATCTCACCTTGAGACGATAACTGGAGTATCCTCCTAGGGCAGGAGGACTCCATGTCACTCTGGCCACTTTCTCACTTTCTACATGAACAGAGAGATTTGATGGTGGATCAGGAGCTGAAAATATATAACAAAAAAATAAACAACTTTCACAAATCACTTTCATTTTCTGAAAATAAGTATTTTTATTTATAAATTATGAATGGTGTGAAAATCATATATCTTAAATTAATTGATATATATGACGTGTTAAAATCTTGATAAATTTCTTCACAAACATTTAACATTTAATTGTCACATTATTCTGTATATGAACAGTAGTAGTAGTAGATTTGATAGGTGCCTAGACAGCTGAGGTCATTTTGCACCTTCTCAGCATACTGGCTATTAACAGTGATGATAAATTACCATAATTTAATTTTTACATCAAAAAGAACAATGAACAATGAATATTATTTGTAGCCATGCAGTGAGTTGGCCATAGTGTTATGAATAAAAATTAAATAAAATAAAAATGGGGAAAAATAAAAGCCCCACATTTATGTTAGATTCTTTGGAAGAGTCCAGTCTCTTTCATAAAAGTAATAACTTTGTCTGTCTTGCCATGATCATCTGCAATGACATCCTTCAGTGTGCTTGCTCCCAAACACCTCTCCTGTTCACTAGAATAGATCCTGCACTCAGTGAGGATGTGACATATAGAGAGTTGGGTGTTACACTTGTCACAGTGGGGAGGTATACGGGGAATTGTAAAAAGGTATGAGTGCGTNAGCAGACATGCTACTCTACTCAAAGGTTATGAATGCAAAGGGAGCAGGTACTTATAGGTAAGTCTGCTTTGATGCACAATAAAGTTGTTCCTATTTTATGTTATGAAGCTTGATTACTTGTGCTTCTTATATAATTATAATAATAATAATAAAATGAGTTTTATTTAGCACAAAGCTATTCATTAATACAAACATTGTAGTCATGTATAAATTGTTAGGATAGGAAAGGAAAAGTGCTTACATTATTAAAACATAAACAAAGGAAAAAAAGATTGAATATCACAAGAAAAACCACTAAAATGTCATAGGAACTCACAATAGAATGAAACCATAATTATAAAGTAAAACAAATATATTAAAAATACACAATACTAATATAAACATTAGGAGTTTGTATATATAGAGAGTAATTTAATTCTCATTTTAAAACAGACATTTTTTCAGTTTCCCTTGAAAAATTCATCAGGTCTTATGAATCTTTTACATCTGTTCAAAGCGAATTATAAGGCATGAATGTAGAGCTATGAATGGTTAACTTGAAAGGACTTGAAAATTAAAACTACAATCAACACAAAGTTAAAGAAAAATTTTGAATCCTAAATTACTGCACTCACTTGTGATTATAGAAGCAGTCCATGTGAGAAGATTTTTGACACTCGAATTCGTATGATACAACCAAAAATCATAGTTGGTCCCAGGAAGTCCATTTGAGAATTGGATAACGTCACCAATGTCACTGGCAGCAAACGTTGTGTTGGGGTGAGGGTATCCATGAGGAGGAGTATAGTCTAGCCGGTAGAAACTCCCACCTCTACTGGTGCCTCCGCCACTAATGTTCCCTGGTATTTGTATAACAAGATCTGCTGATAAACACACCTGTGAAAAGAAAAAAGGAGTTTAAATTTTCTCAAAGTGAAGCAAAATGAGGATCGAAGCAGCATGCAGGATTATCTATATCTTCCAACAGGGTTATTACAAATTTTCAATAATGAAGCATTATTATGTTTCTCTTATAAAGTAATGTGAGAATTAAAGTGTATGAAGTCTAAGATTGCTTCAATATTGTATTGGCAGGTTTTCTATTTATTTTATTCCATAACTTCTGCTTGCTTTTGGTTTTGAAACTAATTTTAGGTACCTGAGCTTTAGTAACATGAAGGGCAATTTGGGCTACGCCTAAAGTTAGCAAAGCTTTTACTATATTCATTTAAATTCAATTTGTACTCTGAATATTACCAACAATTTCTTTTTTGTACAATTCCAGCCATGAATTATGGAGGAATAGAATGAAATATTAATGAGGACACAGAAAAGAAACATTAGATTGCAAGCATAATTAGTTCCAAAATGTGCTCTTAATCTGAAGCACTTGTATACCAAAGCAATTTCCCTATAAGAAATATTGGGAACTCAGATGATCATGATTCATTCCAAAAGATAAAAATATTCATGTACATAATGATTATTAGGGAAGCAGCAATCACATGATGCTTGGCAGACAATACAGCACACACATACTCCATGTACTGCAAGATCTTGCTTGTACATCAAGTCAAGATTTATTAAAAAATGTTGCTCGGCAAAACATGTAAAAACCAAGTTGCTCACAGACTGAGGTTTGCCATACACACTATATACAGAATTCTATTGGACTTTCAAATATTCAACTCGCCAACATTAACATTTCTACTTGAAAGAAGAGCACATCCTAAAATTGTTAATCGCCTGTAGTTTGACTATAAAAACTCAATTCCTTATATTGCACCCTAAAAGATGGATAATGTTACTTCAACTATTTCCCATTTTTGTCAACTTCTATTAATGAATACATGAATAACTATTGGCCATCACAGGCTTTTAAACAGATCATTTAATTTCAGAAATTTTTAGATAAAGGATAGAGGAAAGCAGAACTTCCACAGGCCCCATAACAAATTTGGTGAAATACCAGTTGTCTCAGTTCCGAAGCAATTCCATCTATGCCAGCAGCTTTCCTATTCTTTGTTTTCTTCAGAGCATATTCCAGTTCTTTCAAGTCGATATGGTTATTGAATCGATACCAATTGAATCTTCTGGCGCATCAAGTGTTTCCTTGAATATTTCTGAGTAATTTTCCATTTTACCGCACAGGAGCTACGTCATTTCTGCCTATACCTCTTCAATCATTGAAAAAGTAGCCCCTTTCAGCACAGACTTTATTATTGGTTGTATTGTTAAAAAGTGCTCTGACAGCTGTTGTCATTTCGCACGTAGGCTTCCACCGGGAATCGACTGAAGTAAGAAACGTTTCCACTTGGCTATCGGGGATTATTATTTTTGGCAAACATTGCGGTGCTAAATCAAGAAAATACGGAGAATATTCAAGGATGTACTTACTGGTCTAAAAACGATTGACTGATGAAGCATTAAGAGTTGGTACATTCATTACCTTGGTGTAAAATCCATCTGTTCCTTCCAAACTAAGGGCTCTTCCTTCTTACTAAGAAACACTAACTTTTCTTAACTTCTTAATAACATTGTAGCTTAACTATTTGACCAATGAGAAATAATTCCACCAAAACTATTCCCAGAAAAAACCTAGAGCACTGCCTTGAATTTAACCTCGAGTGATTTGTTCATGTTTTCTTAATACGCTGAAGACATTCGTGTAACTGAAGCCACATCTATCAACGATTGAGACAAAGCAATAAATATTTGTAGCGTAAAAACCGCTATCTTTTTTGGGTTTTCTCCACATTGTCTGCCAAGGCTCAATTTGAAAACAAACGACGTACTGGCAACAATCGGCTGTCTCCATCGTTTAACAGGGTGGCCTACATTCAAAGAGACGCGATGTTATGCGAAGAATATTTCAGGTATGAGAGAGGATATGCTTCTTTTCTCTAATCACATTTCCATCCTTCTAGCTGGAAGATACACATTACTGCTGCAGAAAATAAAGAGTCGAAATGCGGAAAATGAAGGTGACCTAGAGCTAACTCTTTTATAATACATTATATTTTATTGGTATTTTAATTACGTGGGTGAATCAAATATAAACGACACTTCTTGAGAGGGTGTGATTTTTCAGAGAGCCACTCTTGGGTGATTCGGGCCGGTGATTTAATGAGGTAAAGTATGCAAAATCATAGCAACAGAAGATAGGGATAATCTGACGAGTACGTAGTGGTTACACTTCCTAATTTATTATAAAAGTGGGAAACATTACGTAAAATCGGTAAAAATAACACATTGTCATTGGAAAATATTGGTATATGTTAGGTCTTTGGATGAAGAAATAATCGTAAGACTTTAGAAAGCATAACGGGACTTAATTTAGTTTAAAAACATATATATTATTGCATGTGTCTGGTCCTCCTAAGCACAAAAACATTCTGCCGTAAGATCATAATAACTCAATATATTTCTTACCATTATTTATAATATTTACTCTACCGTTTAAAGACATGAAAGCCTACTTTACGAAAATTTCTTATAGAAAAATATTAGAACTGGTTATCCCCGTGCGCTTATAGTCTTGCCATGATCATCTGTAATGACATCCTTCAGTGTGCTTGCTCCCAAACACCTCTCCTGTTCACTGTATATGAACAGTTAACGAAAATATCACAGATAGTGATTTCTAATAACAACACTCTAAATGGAAGTATGGAGTATATAACTAAGCAATTTCTACAGAAAGAGATTTATTTGCGACCAGTTTCCAACTATTTGTTCATCATCAGGCCAAGAGAAACCACAAGCAAGCATTTATAAATATCTTGAAATGAGATTTCTTACAGGAGATCAAATTATGATAAAATGAACTAAGTTTTAAAAAGATGTTAATGATATTTATACAAGATTAAAGGGGCTCCCAGATAGCCAAGTGGGCAACGCATTCGACTTCAGTGAAAGCGGTACCGGGTTCGATTCCCGGTGGGAGCCTACGTGCGAAATGACCTAAGCTGTCGAAGCACTTTTAACAATACTACTACTACAAGATTAAATTATAAAGTGTGGTTAGGAAAAACTGTTTAATCTATAATCAACATAAGTCTACCTAGTAAACACTTAATATTTACCATAACAAATGTGAAGTCGAAGCTGGAATTACTAGAGAATAATGTTTTTTAGAATCCATCCTGAGTCTTCCATAATAATAATAATGAAATGAGTTTTATTTAGCACAAAGCTATTCATTAATACAAACATTGTAGTCATGTATAAATTGTTAGGATAGGAAAGGAAAAGTGCTTACATTATTAAAACATAAACAAAGGAAAAAAAGATTGAATATCACCCATCCTGAGTCTTCCATAATAATAATAATAAAATGAGTTTTATTTAGCACAAAGCTAATCATTAATACAAACATTGTAGTCATGTATAAAATGTTAGGATAGGAAANATGAATTTAACGGAGGAAACATAAAACACTTAAAGCTTAAAATAGCGTGTTTGGAGATAATTTAATGCTTAAGAAAGAAGAGAAATTTTGAAACGAACTTATCTGTGTATAGAAAATCACTTAAATTTACCAACAGAACTTCAACATATCTCTCTTACAAAATTACAATTATTTTATTGAAGCATCCTTAAGCATTTACGTTTCTAAAATCACAACTTTATTGATACAGAGGCTTTCACAAAATTCGAGTTATAAATGACGCGACATTTTAATTTAAGCGAATATGTTTCGGAGATTTACATTCGCCAACTACTTTAACTTACTTAAAATTTCGAAAAAAAAGCGTTCATTTACTTAAATGTTCACTTTTATTCAACGCTTAGGCATATGTATTTGCAGAGAAAGCGAACTCATCAACTCGCAGCTAACACTTAAACCCGCTTGAGACTTCAATATGATCTCGTAGTTTGATAGAATGCCCTTATCCGATCGATTTCTCTCGTAGAGAACTGGTACTCGATCGAAAGAGTTAATAGCGCTCTTCGACAGCTGTAATTACTCCATTTTGGAGTGCAATGGTCGAATCATGTCCTAGTCAATTCACTGGGCCCACGTTCTGGCTCGTTTAAATCGAATTAAGGCGGAAACTGTTTCTTACGAGGCAGAACCGGAAAATATTTAATCATTTTTGTGTCGAATGGAAGCAAAGAACGATAACAATAACAATAAAAAGAACGATGGAATGTGTTTACTTCACTTACAAAGCAAGAGAGTAGTGACTGCGCAGAAAGTGGTTTGTTCTCTTACATAAAGCGTGCAGCACATACGAGGGTTGGCCAAAAAGTAATGAGCCACATTTTTTTCTCAAAAATATGTATTCTACAAAAATAAAATGTACACATATGAATGATGGATGTTTTATCCACTCAATCTTATTTTTCACACAATCTCCTTCAAGTTCTACTGCCTTCCTCCGGCGATTCACTGGGGCTACATGTCCTAGTGAACTGCTCTGTCGGTACGTCTTCGCTTTGGTTATGGACCCCGGTTTTCACTTTTAACCACCCTCTGATTCACTCCATGCTCAGCAACCAAATGTACTCCTATCGACTGCAGATGTTCCATAGACTTTGCACAAACGTTTCCCTTCCCAGAAATATTCACTACCGTTCCTTTCTCCACGCACAGAAATTCAATCACAACACGTTGTCTGTACGTGTATCAAAGTCAGACTTCATTTTGAAAGCCTACTACAGCTATGCTATCAGCAGGAGAAAACTAAAACTATGCACATGCGTGCAGGATATGTCAAAGAATTCGAACCTACAATATCAAATAATTAGCATTGGTTTTGGCTGGAAAAAATGTGGGGTATTACTTTCTAACCGATCCTCGTAGCTGCACAAAGATAAATCTGTATAGCTGGTTAGTCACGTAACCTACGCTAACCTGTCAAATGAAGCTGTAAGATGCATGGGTTCTTCTGAAATGGGAAATATTTTAGAGAAAAAGCTATATAAAAACAGCGAAGAAACTACTGATATGATTTATTTGATATATTCATATTTATGTTTATTATCTTTTTAAGCGTGTACATTTGTTACAACATTCTTCGATACATTCGTACAAATGATACTTGCCAATAGTTTCCAGTAGTCTCTTTGATCTAGATATCCAAAAGACAGGGATAAATTAAATAAGAAGATCCACAGAAAGGAAGAAACCGTGCCTTTCCTGACTTGCGTTGGAGTAAAATGATGGTTTCACCGTGAGCAAAACCAAATACAAACGTGACGTGCTTAACAATTATGCTAGACGCAGTCCATTGAAAAAAAATTTTGATTGTGAAAGCCCCGTTCGACAAGATTCTACAACGAAAAATTGGATTACTTTTATGCGAATCAAAACGTTTTCGAATCACATGATCTTACGTTCTGTAGGGTTTTATGACAAATAATCTGGTTACCGAGAGATTCAACCTCAATTTTCGAAATTCGATTTTTCAATTTAGATTTCGGAAGTACTCTTTCCATGCGGCGTTTCCAATCACAAAAATAGTAACTTTTTCATCTTCCGTCACCGTCATCTTATAATCCTTTTCGTCGTCCGTCACTTCATTTTGTGTTTTATTTTCATCCCCCACAAACAGGTGCCGTCTTCACCAACTAAACTGTAGTCCTGCGTCATCTGTTCCTCAGCAGCCCATGCAGAAGATAAGTTTTTGCTTTGATAGTGGAACGTGTGAGATATGACACGCTTGAGACAGTGAGTGCGTGACGCTTCGATAGCTATGCCCCGACGAAGTTTTGCTGTACAGAAACCGTTTTGAGGACTGCAAACACAAGCATAGTTATTAAACCAGAGGGGAAAATGAGCTGAAGTTTCTCAGTCACAGACTATGTATGAAAGGGCCACAAACTATATGGGAATAAAATCATACAATTGAATTCCGAAAGAATTCTTGGAGAAATATGAAAAATTCACAAATTATTTCATGATAAGCCAAAAAAATTACTAATTGAAAATATTATNATGAACAATTGTTTATGAACCCTTCCCCTCTCCTCTCTTTACCCAGCCAAATTTTCCCTGATGCTCTGTCCCCTACCCTCCCTCCCCCTTAAACTTCTTTACTATATATACTGTGGAGAAAATTGTCATTTTGCCTGAAGATGTAAGACCTTCTTACGAAATCGGTCGCAGAATAAAACCTGTGGAAAATTACGAAGGATTTTAATTTCATTTAGTATGGCTTTCCACCAAGTAACGCCTGATCATATCGATTTTAACCATTTATTATGTCTTAATGTTATAGTAGATCATTAGTATCAGTTTATTAATATGAATTGAGGATTATCTTATGAAAATAAAAGAAAACAGTGACCTACGACTTAACTAACTGGTTAATATTGAATCGAGTATACGAATATTGGAGTGATGCGATTTGCGAATTTATTTATTTTTCCCGTCTTCCTTAAACGTAATCTTTAATGTCTGCATTTTATTTGATGACCATGAGTAGCAAACTTTGGATATATTTTTGCGAACTTTCTAATTGAACTTTCGAGAAGTGTATCTCTTCAGGGAAAAATCCACCGTTTAGTTCCTCATTTGCAAGTCTTTAATTTTTTTGTGCTCCAGAACACGTGGCGACCTTCAGGGGAGAACCCGAAATTGATTCAAAGTTGTTAATTGGAGTAGCGAAAGTTTTGCAATTAATGCATCTTAAATGAAAGTTGATGTGGAGAATAGAGATTTCCGATTTCGCAACGAGCTTGCTAACTACTTTTCAAGTGGTCAAGTCTGGTCCAGGAAATCTGGCCTCGTGCGAAGCTCCGACTTCAATTTCGCTTACCCTTTCAGCTTTCACTTCCATCAACGGCTTCCGCTCAACTCCTCCATTTCCTCCCTTTGGCACCCTCGCGATCTCTAAGGTTTCCTTTACCCACCCTCCTAGATCCACTCTTTCACTTTTACCTCTCTCTGTAAACTCTGTAAAGTCATCAGGCCATAAGCTGACTTCCTCCTCTCCGTTTAGAGATAGAATGAGGCTTACTGGGCTGGATTAGGAGTGAGGTATTTTGTCCTTACTTTCAGTACATACAAGAATGCAATAAATAATAAAATCCCTTTAAGCTCAGTACAACGATGTCGCGATTGTATTTTTATAACATTCGATAATTAGCGATCAAATAAACGCCGTTATTCAGCATCATGCATACAAAAATGAAAGATGCATTTTTTCTAACCTGTACTGAAAGACAAATCAAAAATGTTCCATTCATCAAGGTGTGGTATCATGAACTGTTAGAGGTTTAAAAACATTCCGTAAGCCGTACGTCGGCAGGCGCAACTCGCGTTTAGAAGGAAACGGGAAGTTCCGGATTACCGATTTCAAGGAAGCCCCCTATGCGCATTTCGGAAGCGATGTCTCCATTCTCAAGGGTTCCACAATTGGAAAGTAATCAGGAACCATATCAGATATTTATATATATAAATGTATCTCGCTGTTTAGCGAAGACTTCATGTTAGTTTTCTCAGACGTATAAAAAACTGTGGTGCATGTTTCATTTTTTAGGGAATGCACCGTAAGAGTCGACGGTGATATTCTGTTATGATTGGTTGGTTCATCAAACTTTCTATTCAGAATCACTTCAACAATTTACTCATAAAATTCCATCAGAACCCTTCCAAATGCGTTCTGGTTTTATGATTGATTGAACACTTCCCTTAACAATCAAACATCTAAAGAAAAATCGTGACCTAGGATTCATCTATTCAGAGAATAACCCACTTTGTCGAAGTTGCTGCGTAACTTGTTTATCTACGAGGAGATTATTCACATATGTTTTCGGGCCTCAATAAACTTTCGACCAACGCCCAACGTCATGAACCCCCCAGCGGATTGGCACCCTGGGCAGCTGCCGGCTCGCCCGTGTCTTAGACCGGCTCTGGTCACGACACTTAATTTGAAGGGAATTGATACAAACTTTCTTACTTTCGCTTGGTGTGTTTATGGTTAAAGTGAGTGTCTGTGAGGGATGAAGTCTGGAGGGATAACGAGTAGCAGGCGAGGAGAAAGCGGGGGACACCTGAGTAAGGGAAAAGTGAAAAGATTATGATGAGTAAGCGTTTGAAAAGATGCTGTTGGGATGTCAGAGGGAAGGTCGGTTCGGAGGTAGGGAAAGTGTTGCAAGCCGTTGTTCTTTTCGAATCTTGTTTCGCTGAGGATCAAGTGGGTCACAATGGACCGCGAAATTTTGCTTGTTGTTTTGAGATGTTGGAATGAAACCACTGCTGAAAAAGTTATGTCTAACGTTACAAAAATAAAATTTCGAGTTGACCCGATGAAGAATTTCAGAAGAGAAAAAATAACGTAAACGCAAAACACTATTTTGATCTATCGTCATCCCATTACGAACTGAAGTACGTTTTGGATTAAATGTAAGCTCCCGGCGAAACTCAAACATCACCAACATGTATAAGAGTAAGGTATATCCTAGAAACCAATATTTATTTAATTTATTTTTGTTTTATGTAAGCGAAGTTTCATTCGAAGTATGTGGATAGAGAGGTAGAAGGGGGTTCCTTCCACAACGAAGCCGTGTAACTGATCCAATCAATTATTAATCCGAACTTATGAACTCACAATCTCGAAGCAATTTTACATAAAATTAGCTCAGAATACGCCTAAAAATCGTGATTTTGTTATAAAGAAGGACATGGAGACTGCGAAGAAGAAAGTTGTACAACAGCCTGGGTTACGTGCGATTTTATTTTTTATGAGCACTACGTTTACGTTTTTACGTAAATATTATCCAAAAACATATTTTCATATTAGTGATTCGAATGAAATTTGAAATGTTATCGCGCCCAAAAGCATTAAATCACAAGTTTACATTCCATAATTGACACTCTTCACGTATAACATTTTGATCGAGATTCGGTCTTTACAGTTACTATGAAAGTGAAAATCTGAGACTACGGGGCTGAGTTATTGAGGATGAATGATTTTCTTTTAAAACCCTCCGAAGAAAGTTTTCGCGAAGAAACAGAAATGAGTAGCCCAATTGAAATAATTTCATCCGAAATTTAATTTTGTCGAGAGATAAATAAGTTTGCCGATACTTTAACTTTAGCGTATTTGAGTGTTAAAACACTCATACACGCACTTTGACATCTATTACACTATTGACTAAATAGTCAACAGTGTAATAGATGTGTCAAAATGTCATCCATAAGGTATAAATTCCAATGTCATGCAATGGATAATCTTTTCATTAACAGTAATCTAGGAAGATCATTGAGTAAGGCATCAAGAAAAACACTATCAGTTGGTGGAGGAAATTAAATTTAAAAAGTCGTTACAAATAAATAAATACCTTCGTTAACCTGCACTTGGCTCTCGTCACATCGTAGCGTTTATGAAGTGGAAAACATACAATTCCAAACAATTGCGTTTTAAAATTTTTAATGGCAAAATAGCAAGGACTAGCATAAAAAATAGACGACACTGTTTATAAATAATAGATTTGAGTAAATACCCGAAAAGATCCATATATAAATTCAATAAATTAATCTATTGCTTTCTTCCACTCTTTTCTATACCTTCGGCAGATTTTTCTGCAAAATCCCAAACATTTTGCAATCGATATTTTAATTCCCGAAAAGTTCGTCGCGGCGAATCGTCTCGTTCTCCCTTTTTTCAGCCAACTGCTCAACATTTTCCAGTAAAAGAAAACTACCGTAACTTCATAGCTCTCATTACATGGAGGATAAGGCAGCGAACGACCAGTGAGCGATTTAGTGAATTAAAAAGAAAGGAATTACAATTTACGTCACCGTTCTCCAAGCGCGTGTAAGCGATCTCACGGAAGGCGCGGCAAAATCACGGAGTCGGCTGAAGGAAATTGAAAGGAATATAATGGGTCGTTGAACGCTCTGTCCGATGGAAAGCGATTTCTCGGATAACGAGTCACCGAAATTCTGCTGAAATCCGCGAAATGCAAAGAAGGCTGCTGAAAGGATTTCATAAGGGGACGTCCAATTTATGATATGGACCACAATATGCACAAAGGAGACTCTAAATATATTCCCCAAACCAACGCCTGCCCCTCCAAATCCCCATTCGCTTTCCGCCACTCGAAGAAAAAATATGATCCACTCAGCGACGGTCGCAGACAATACGGAAGCAGAAAAGGAAAAGGGAAGGGCTGCTGTCCCTGGAGAAAGCAGTTTATAACATGCTCTTCAGGAAATTGATTCCACTGATCCAGATTAAAAACATCGAAACTATTACTGCTCCATATCAGCGGTCGCCAGTCAGTGGACCACCGATGCTCCGTGACAATATTTTGGTGGTCCGTGAGGAAACTTGGCATTATTTGCAGAATTCACGTTTACTATACCCTGTCGTTATATTCTGAATCCTCTTCGTGTCACCAATACAGGGAAGATGAGCGAGGTCAATCGTGCCATAACGATGATAGCATTGAAAAGAGTTACGGGGGCGTGCGGTAGTAGAATAATCTGGAGACTTCATATTAGGACCATTCCACGCCAAACTGAACAAAAAATAAACCATGACATTTTCGGACCTTCTTAAGACTGTCAGAATGTTGATAGTGACCATAGAAACATTTTTGCGAATCCGATTCCAAATAGATAGAAAATGAAGGATTGAGAAAGTTCGCAAAAAAATTTCGGCGCACGCGGTCGTTCCTAAAAGAGTTCATTTTAAAGAAAAGAGCTTTATTTTTATTAAATTTTATTTTTTATGGGACTCATTTCCATTTTTCGGAGACCAATTCTTTTTTTAGGCAAAATATCTTCTAAAATTGATTTTAAACTAAAAAAGTAGTCACCTCTCTCCCTCTTGGCTTTAAAAAAAAAAAAATATATATATATATATATATCAATAAACCTTTTTCGATCGCTGCTCTATACGACTTCAAAGACGGTATGACATATTTCAAGCCGTCCATTATTTCAACACCTGGCCTTTTTATTAAAATCGACAGTATGAGAGTCATCTGAGAGGATGGATTAGATGCTCGATCGACCGGTTGCGAAATTAACTATCTCTGATAACAAAGCACAGGATAATTTAGCATTACAAGACAGGGACTCTAACCCGTGTCCTTCCTCTTCCTGAGAGTTAAGATTGAGCTACCACGTTGGTCCAACCACGATTTGCATTTCATAAAATGTTTCGGAAAAATGTATCTACAATCTGCTTTTAGGCGCGTTGCGAACACCAATTACAAGTCCTCTTCAATCGCCAACGCTATTTTTCCTATGGAAAGATGAATTATTGAAACGACTGATCCAAACATGTTTTTCCTCTTCCATTCCACTTTACCACGCAAAATGTTGCATATGTTATTGTCATTTTGTATCGAGGCACAGAGGCACTATTGCGAGTTAGGTTCCAAGGATTTAGGTAACATTTAGCAGCTGCAGATGACGGGTGAATTGGAGATGCAAACTTTGCCAATTAATAGAAACTCCTTGGTTTGTTTTCCTAAGAAATAAAATATAGCGTGCAGTCTTTTAATTCGCTAGGATATCCATTAATTCTTCCCAACGAGCTGTCAAATTTAATTCGGGGCATTCGCCGTAGTCGGAAGGAAAACCCCTCCATAACCTTCCGAAGGCAGTTCGTCATGCAACGTAATGCAATAAATAATACAATGTTATCAATCACAATTAGCAAATGTATAATTCCGACTTTCAATTACAATATTACGAATAGTAATATAATAAGAGGTAAATTTAATTATAATATTATTAATATACCACTATGTTTAGGAAAAACTCCTCAAAAGACAGAAAATAACCAGAATATGGGGCATAGGTATGAGGGAAGTGAATCCGTGACCTCCAGTGCAGAGTTGGGTGGGAGTTGTGCTTACGTAGGTTTCCATGGGAACAATCCGGCCCCACTCCTCCGAAAAACAGAAACATGCGTAAGTACGCATGTCGTTCGATAGAGGACCCTCTTTAGATCAATTTGAACTTTCCTCTAAGCTCCTCGAGCCACAAAGATATCCGGGACAGGTTCGTGCATCATTTGATTAGCAACGCTTTTTCGTGTCGTCCTGTTCCTTCGAAATATCGCAACGTCCTATTCTATAGTATGATAGGTTACCGGAGAGAAATATAATACTAGCGTGTTCGATGTTTGAACTGAATTTGACTTCCTTTTTATATATTTTCATGTGTTGAAAATGTGTTTTCATTCAACAACTCCATTTATTCAAAATAAATGAAGCATGCAAGCAAAAGTGAACTTCACATTCGTAAGAAGTGTGTGTTTCACGAGAAATATCTTCCTCGTCAAAGATCGAACAGGGGACTAAAAATCAGATGAAAAGTAGCCTATAATCTGTGCGGGGAAGAGATGTAATAATGTGCCAATCTTGAAAGTTGAAAAACGTTTAGTTATAGAGTTTTAATGGAAAATAAGGCTTCCCCTCTCCTACTTTCCCCACCTCTCCCTTATTCACCTTCGCCTATGACGTCATAAGAAACATAATGGTCCATTTAACCATAGAAAGATGTAAGATATCTGGTTAAAAAGTAGCCTATGTGTCAGGACATACATCATCACCCTTTCAAATTTCATCGAAATCAGTTGGATAGTTTTTTTGGCGTGATGCGATGACTGACAGACAATTTTTTTAACTATGTGTTTTGGACTCCGTATCACTTCTAATAAGTTACCACCATATCTACCACTTTTTTAAAACATTATTGAATGTACAGAAAAAGCTCCCTTACAGATTTATTATTAGTATGGATTTGCACTCTTTACACCACAATTTATTAAGATACAAGACGAAGTATGGGCAAGCAGTCGACAGCTTTAATCGGTTTGTCTACCACTGGTTACGTTATGCGGAAGTTATTTTGCTGCTCGCACAACCGCAAAACATTGGCGAAGCGGTCGCGCCCAATGACTCCACAGCTCGAAATTACGAAAAGAGAAAGAATGCGGGCGCGCGTATAATTGCACCTTTCGAGAGTCTCTCAAAGCGGACTCCCGTTTGGATTTTGTCCATCTTAAGGCTCGCAAAAGGCCCTCAATAATAATGGAAGTTATCAAGGTTATTGATTAAAATACCGGAAATAGGTTACGTTCATCGAAAGGTATGTACATATGATAAAGATGTTCTACAACACAGTGTTAACGAGGCAAACAAAATTGTCACAGACCACGAGAGTTGCTGCGTCGATTTGAACGAAAACTTTTTTCATGGCAGAGGAGATGAAATTAAACAAAAGTGAAACGGAATTCCCTTAATGTGGCCTTAATTTTTTAGCAATAATTAATTTTGTCTTCGAATTTTTCAGCGAGTTTAGCCCATAGCAGAAAGGGTTGGTGTCGTGATTAGAACATCCTCCCATGCAGAGCTATGGGGTTCGAGTCCGATTCGTGACGTTTTTTCATTCACTCTTTTAATTTCCATGGAATGCAGAGTTTTATACACGGATATAAAATCATTCACTGAAGGATTGAAAAAACATTATTTCATAAATATATTCGATCAAAACTGCAATTTTGTGCTTGGAGAAGTACAAAAAACAAGTATGAAGTTGCAGTTTGTTTTCTTCAAAAGAATTAGTCCGTCCGTATTTTATATCCCTGCTTGAATGCAATGGAAATAAACAAGAATGAAGTCACGAATAAGTCACGATGCTCTCTATCTATTGCATTCGAAGGTTAATATCACTTTTAGAGTTGACTTAAACTTACACTAAAGACGTACAAAGATCCACAAGGCAACAATGCGAGCAATTGGACATCTCTCGGCCATCTGCTTCCGCCAAGATTCCCTGGACAGACTCCAGAATTCCCACCAAGCAACCGTTAATTTTGGCTGATGCTCATTCTTTTTCTCTCTCTGTCGCTCCGTTTCGCAGAGATGCTCATAATCGTGGCTTTCATCGAGAGATTCTTATTTAACACGGGCGTTTGATAAGGCGTTCGCGAGAAATGGGAGATTTCCGCGAAACTGGTACCTAAGGGATTATGCGGCAAAAAAACATTCGTAGTTTTAAGTTAAAGAGTAATGCCAAATTATCCACATGATAAACTGGTTACAGAAGCTATTGGCTATTGAGCCAGTAATATCGTATAAGTTTAACAAGGATGATAAAAAATAGAGTAAAATAATCACTCCTTACGCAGCGGAATGCAAGCAATGGATTGGTAAACAAGAAAATTATGAGCAAAAGAACAACAACGTATAATTGCGGGTGACTGCTTTCACCACAAGGAACTCGCATAAACAGATGAAAATACTCCTGTTTCAATCAAATAGGCCAAAACAATAATGATTCACTCACAGAGGAGAAAGGAAAAGGTAAACACCTGTTTAGACCTGTATACCGTCTTCAGTAAAATTGGTGTATTATTTGTTGATCAGAAAATACATCAGAAAAATCCCAACTTAACGTAGGAAACAAACTCAAACATTTCTTCTGAAGGGTTAGAAAACCACTTTGAAATGAAAGAGTAAAACCAAAGATTAAAGTGGTTCCTACAAAAAATACCTACAAAATCTTTTGTTGATCACTTGATACCTTGCATTCTACGGCACTGGTAGTGATTATTTTGAAACACGGCTGTGTCTCTAACCAACAATTCTGAAGGATGAAACCCACTTGGAATAACAGGTTGATGGAAATTTAGAGACTATAAATGGTTGTACACGTGAAATATGAAAAGGAGAAAATCTATCTAAAGAGTAAATTTTTATTAAAGGAGAGTATCTCGTGAAAGGTGAAGGGATTATAGTATTAATCATAATAATAATATAGGGATTATAGCATTAATCGTAATTAATAATTTCAATTTAACAAAGTTTTTTGTGGGATAGTTTCAGATTTCTAACTAATTCACAGGTATGTATTTATAAAATTGGATTGAAATATAAAAAAGTATTCGCATATAATATGTCATTATAGATTATTGAACCTTGATTAAACGCGAAGAAATAGAAAATAATGTAGTAGTATTGTTAAAAGCGCTTCTACAGCTGTGGTAATTACGCACGCACCCCCACCGGGAATCGAACCCGGAACCACTTTCAGTGAAGTCGAACGAGTCGCCCACTTGGCCATCAGGGAAACACAAAATAATGGACATCGGTATAAAGTAGGCTCGACGAAATTGGTGTAAAAACTAAGAACAGTATGCTTTTCAATATACTCTACCACGAAATACAAATACCAGTAGATAGTCAAACACAAGGCAAATCACCGTTATTTTTTAAGTCAATTTGTAGAAGTTTGAAGATGATTCTCCCTTCTCTTTCAAAAAATTCTCCCAACATATCGCGGATTAAGACACTTTACAAGGGATAGCGATTTAATTTCATCTTAAACTAATGTTATGCTTTATCCAATCACTCGTTAACTGAAATATCAATCTGACAAATGCAGAAGAAGTACATCAATCGACATTCCCCACCACCCCCTTCTCGAGCCACCAGTGCTTCCAACGTCTCCTTTTAAAAGTAATTTTATGTTCTTGATTTGTATGTAAAAATTGTTCTCCATTCCACGAGATTATTGTTTTGACTTTCGAAAATCTTCCATGGATATAAAATTGTTAAGATAGTGTTCTCCTCCTGAGTCAGTAAGTAAGGCACTTTGAAGAGCATGTGTGGAAACATGGGTCACAAAAAAGAATGCGTCATTTTCAGCACAGACTGGTGACGTACATCCGGATGTAAGAGTTTTTGTCGTTCCCTCTCGCCATGTCATTCCTCTTTTTGATTCTCTCCATTTCTTTTCTCTATCCCTAAGTTAAGAAAATACATTCCCGGATATACTTCAGACTCCAACTAAGCCCTCATTCTTAATCAGGGAATAGGGAATTTTCGTGAGAGATTTTAAGTTCGTGACTGATTCAATCAAAATTAAAAGGATAAATAGTAAGAGATTTATTTATTTATTTCATTAGATTCAAAAACAGTCAATAAGACCTCTTACATTGAATCATAACAAAAAATGAATGGTACTTCAGATATTCAGACGAAACTTCGGGTTATCTATGATACACTACTAAGCGCCAAAATAGCCTCAGAGTCGACCACACGATTTCGTTCGTTCTCCTCTGAAAGGAAACTCGGCATCCATCTTGCCGAGATTTTTTTCACACTATTTTTCGTGAAAATAGAGTACCTTGCGATATGCCTATGGCCTCAACTATTTCGCGTACTTTGATTCGTCGATCACTCAAAACCATGTCGTGGATTTTGTTAATCATTTCGGGGGTAGTCACTTCCACTGGACGTCCCAAACGATGTTCATCTTTTGTGGATGTACGGCCACGTTTAAACTCATTTACCCAATTGTAAACAGTTGCAACCACAGAAGCAGTTGTGTTATGAACTTCATGCAACTCAGCTTTGATCTCTTTCGGTGTTAAACCTTTATATGTAAGTGTTTAATCACCGCTCGAAACTCACTCTTTTCCATTTTTCTAAGCAAAAAAAGTGTTTTCTTTAATCTATATATATAAAGCAGAAATGCTGTGGGTTTGTTTGTGTGTTTGTTTATCTGAGATTGGAGTCCACACCGTTTGCCCGATTTGCGTCAAAATTTGCATACGTGTTCTCTGAGATCCGGAAGGAAGTACTGTCACATTTTTATTCGATAACTTTGCTGGGTTTCTACCAAGATCGTTCAGATAGATTTCCATAAGAAATACACGTAAAGTTCGATTTATCGGTTACAGACTTCATTTCTTTTAGAAAATTAAATTAAAGGAATAGTCGTATAAAATCAAAATAAGTACCAAAAGAAGGGAAATTGAATAAAGATTCTTAGTATTATCAAGGAATATCACTTTCGATTAGAAGTTGCGAGGATTTATATGAAATACACGAATATTTTGTGAAATTTTGAGGTTGTAAACAACCCGTCCCCTCGACGACCAATGCGATTGTTGATTCCGAGTTCATGCATTTTCCCATAAGAATGCATTTGTATTTAGGCCCATTTAAAAGCAATTGACGATATGAAGAGGAGGAAATTATTCAGAGTTTTTAACTATTACAGTAAGAAAAATTTGTAGTAACGAATTGGAGGGGCAACAAACATACGTAGCACCGAAATGAATTAATGGAGATGGATGGAACTTTTTATTTATCATTTCGGACTCTTGACATATTTTACGATTGAATTTCTCAGAACCGGAAGTTGAAAATCTTGCAAACTTTCACATTAACTTAAGACATGTATTATAAGAGGGAAATTCCATAATTATTCACATTCTTATTGTTGACTGTAGATTTCGGCCTCGAACTTTGATTAGAAAATTCTTGTTTTCGATAACCTGTCCCATTGGACTAAACTATGATGCGAGATGTTATTTTCTCCTATTTACAAATAGGTATACTACATTTAATCCGACATCTATTATCCCCGTTGAGAATCAATGGGCACTTCAGTCAACGATAAAAATGAAACCATGCTATGGATATAACTCAGAATTTAACAGCTATCTATTACGAGCGTCATCTCTTGGATTTTCTAAGGACTTGTTGAACGACCCTCGTATATTTTCCGAAGGACATTTTGTAAACACGCTCGTTTTGCACTGTAGATATATTATTTAACTAAATTGAGTTCCGTCATGCTTGACGGGGGCATTTACTAGTAGTATAATAATATACTAAATGTGTTGAGTCAAAAGCAACAAGTATCTTTCATACTAAACCGTTAAGTAATTGTTTCTTAACCCTTTGAGGACCAAGGGATATGTATGTCCTATAACTTAAATTATAATAGGTTTATCTTTTCCTATATCTCAATAATATATTTTCAGGTAAAATATATATGTTTATATTTTATTGTTACATTAATACATTTTATGCTTATTAACATTTACATAGTAAAAAAAGTTATCAACTCCTTTGTTTTTGATGTCCTCAATGACTAAACTGGATTTTTTTTCCAGATTAACCAATGCATATTAAATGTATTTTGGGTTGACGTAAGAAACACCAATCTGGACTTTTTGTAATGGGTCGTTTTATTCGTAATATATTCGTATTTTACTGAAAATTTAAACTTTAGGACAAATATGTCTCTATGGCAGGCGACCGCATTGTCCTTCATCGCCGAAATTTTACTACGCTGCACTATCGCGTGAAATAAGCTAAGTATTTTTTATCCCAAAGTTATTTTAAGCTCTTTTAAGATTTTTATTCTTAAATCGAATCTTAAGAATCGAATCCCAATTTTGAATTCCCTTTGAATGCAGGTCTTTGTTGACTCGATTTCACCCTCTCAGTTTTCATTTCAGCGCTTTTACATTTCCTAATCCGTTGAAAAATAACTCCTTTTCTTGTTTACGGATGACATAGGTCAACTGCGTCTGAGATTTAGTATTGGTTGCAAACAATTTGGCTCTATATCTGGAAGACGAAAGACCTTAGTTTGCTATCTCTATGAAATTGAAGTGGCATCGCATAGAATTAGTACACTGATGAACGTACAGTTATTTTGGCCGTAGAATTGGGAAATAGGGTTTAGTTTACTATGGTTTATAATCATTCACTGCCGTATGTAAACGTGAAAAGGGAGTATAAATCCAAGTACCACATTCTTTGGAATTAAAGTCGAAATTGCCGCAGTATGTAGATTACGAACGCAAGCAATGGAAGGGAGATTGTCGATATTATTCGACTTAATTTTTTTTAATTTGACCATCTGCAAAACTTAAAAAAAAAAAACTATTTTCACAAATTCTGGCACTCAAAACTCATTCTAACTTCAGAGTAACCGCAAGAAAAGTGCAACTTTCACTTTCGTGAGAGTTGAGTCATCTATTAAGGACAAAGTGGTTGCCTCTGGCGTCAGATGATTTCATCTATTTTGAGGAAGACACGTATTTCCGTAAAATTTTTAATTAACGGAATTTATAATGAACCAATTCCGAAGAAAGCAATACTAGGATCAGTTCTTCGAAGTTAACATCAAGTAAGGACTCTTACCTTCCGTATTTATTCAAGAAATGTAAAATAAATTCACGTAAAATACCATACCTATGAGATCTATACCTAAGATCTGTATATTTTAGTTTCACAGTTCAATTAATTAGTATTTATTTAAAATTTTTAGCAATACAAGGAGAAAGAATAATCACAAATGGAAGAAAAAAAAACAAGAGCCCGTGAATGCATAGGGTCTCTTTAAAATTTTATAAATGTAAGTTATTGAGACTTCCTAAGCCTTGTTTTGTTGAGTCCCCCATTTTGGGGGAAATCCATCCAACGACAAATCTAAATATACTTTTCTACTAAATATGTTCACATTTTAAACCTAATTTGCGCATAGGGAGAAAATGAAATAAAGTGAAGTAGAAAGGGAACATTTTTTAAAGCAAGGTACACGAGCACTATCAATATATCTCACATAAGCTTCTCATGTATAGTCTTGATAATCCAAGCTAATGTAGGCCGGAGGAGCCTTTAGTAATCGAAAACTCGGATATTACGGAAGGATCGTCTTGCATACGTAGATTATTAAATAAACACGCCATTTTCATGTCTTGCCGCAGTACGTGTGTATCTAAAAAACGCTTAGATGTAAAAACTCTTCTAAATGAAATATTTTTTCCTTCATAATGTATGCGTCAATTGTCCAGATGCAGTTCTCACTCTCCGATTAGATTATTACGCTTGTCTATGGAGAACTAGCATGATGCAGTTACAGCCAAAGTAATTTACGCGGTGCGCCGATACATATATGTATAAGTAAGGCAAAGCACACAAATATGTAGTACCACGAGTAAAACGGAACGTCAGTTAATCGGGACTCTGATAGTCGATATTACTTTGATAAGAGAACTAATTACGATGTACTGGATGTGGAAGGAATATTTACTCGGCAAATCATAAAAAAATGTCCTCCTGAAACATGTAACTGAGGATTAACAAAGATTACAACGTTTATTTCCGTTAAAACATTAAAGATGTACGTTATAAACACCCTTTATTGAAATCCCATCTTTTATTTACGTCACAAAATGCCCAAACAAGGCACGTATATGTAAACACCTGTAGCTTCAATAATACGAGTGACTCTCGTTGGACGACGCACCACCACCTGCTTCTCTTCAGCTCTTAAAGAATTCGGACAGGAAACGGAAAGTAAAAGCCAAACGGTACGATACTTGCATTAAGTTCAATGCCGCAGATTTCTTTTTTTGGCGGACTCACCTTTGCCGAATTCTCTGCCAAAAGGAAACTTTCGCAAATTCAATAACGTCGTTGCGGAAAAAATAACAGTTTCCGGTTCGCGTGTCCTTCGGCAGTTTGAATTATGCTTGAGATGTCCCTAACGAAGCATGGGAGAAATTCGCTCAGAGCTGTTTCGTTCAAGGCCCTCGTCATTCGGAATCATTTATTCCCCTTATTGAGGCGCAAATTATATGATTGAGACTGAAATTGTAAGGACTAAGTGTAGCTGCCCTATAAGTGAAGTTTTCCATCTTTTAATTATTGTTTTATTAGTTCGTGTTCATAATCAATTTACACGAAAAGCCTAAAAAGCCTGGACAGGAAGCCGAATCATTTTCTCAGGGAAAATACGTATGTGCATGGGCCAACATTTTTACCAAATAAGTAACAACCGACCTTCACAACCATGGCGAGACATGTATGTACCAACTAGATGAATAATATAAGTGCCCATGTAGCACCGCTTCCCAAATCGCAGAACTAGCCCATAAAGTCATATACTGCACTTGGGTCCCATCTATCATCTATGTTCGAGACAAGTACGCCTCACTTGAGTTGTAGCAGCGAAGTGCGAAGTTTTGTGAGTGCATTTTAAGAAAATAAGTGTCTCTTAAGTTATTTTTATTGGATTTTCATATAAATATAGGAGACAGGTGAGTCTTATTTATTTTATTTTAGTTAAATGTCATATTTGTCTACTCTCTTCGGTTACATTTAGTGCCATCACCACAGTGGTATTCTCACGCGTTTGGGGATAATCGTTAAATGGCGGGGGTTCCCAAATCGCCCCACATTGCCGTGCGGTGATGTGTCCAAATATCAGTTCATAAAGAAGATTTGAAAAGAATTCAAGGTAGAGATTATTAAAAAAACGTTCAAAAATATTCAAATACTGGTAAATTTTGTGGGAATCATTTAAAAGTTTTAGATTTTTCAAACAGAAAATAAATTCAGATATTTCTTATTATTGCCAAATATAAGTATTCTTTCTGAAGAGATGTTAATACAAATTTTTCTTTCTAATATGCCTTACTGATAATCACCAGACAAAAATAGTCTATTAAAGTTTATAGTCATATCATCATACTTAAACAGTATTCATTAGCAATAATCGTCCTGTTGCCTAAATCGCACTGCCTATAAGAGTTTAAAATTAATTTTTCTTAATTAATAAAATTCCAGTTCAGCATAGCCTTATGAAGGGTATATGAGGGTATGAATCTAAAATGTAAATCTAAAGGACGCATAATATCGGCTACATATTCTAAACATTTACTTTCTCTGAACTAATTAAGTAAACTACGGCTTTCTTTAGATCTTCAATCTTCCACAGACTCCCATCCTGCGTCCTGAAGCATCCGAGTAACCCTCAATGATTTGAGGTAACAATTTCTTGCAAAACCAACCGCCTTTAATGTACCTTTTCTAATTCTGGTATATAACACTTTTCGGCGGTGTCCCATACTTTACGTACATACTAAAGGTGAGGTCTAAGTAACTCCAAGTAACACACGAAATAAATCGGTGACAGAACGTCGATCGAATTAGAGGAAAACGGGCCATCAAATGATTCGCGAACGAGAGAACCTTTATCAATTTAGAAAAGCAGGAAAGGCCATCATCCGGAAGCACACTTGCCTCGGTGATCCTGGTCCGATTGCCACGCTGGAGCGGCTAATTATCCTCGTTAATTGCACAAATTTAAAACTCTCGTTAAGAGCCTTCGTTTTCACAGCCTGAAAAAATGTTCCTCCCCCTCTCAGTTTTAACGACCACTTCCTGAGAGGGACCCTCGCAGTGCCACTAACGACTCCTTTAAGAGAAGGCCTTTTGCACGGCGATGGTCGCTCCTAAACAAAAGTTACTCTTTCGACGCCCTTTTAATTTTCATAACAAGGAAAAACGCGTCTCTTTCAGTTCACTCACATAGTGAGAAGGAAGATTTTTACTTGGATTTTTTCAGATATATTTACAGTGGGGACGAGTATGGAATCTCTACCTTTATACCCTCGGCCGCAACTACAGTTCCCAGACATCAGGAATAGCCAGAGAAATAGGGATGATCAGTGTGAATTGAGAGTTTCTAATGGTAAGCTTAAAAAAAAATGTCAAACTAATCATCGCAAACTAGAAGTCTTTTAATTGAAATTATTTGAACGTGCCGAGTGAAATTTGGCGGTACGTCATACTTAATGAAATAGTTTACAACTAGTTAATATCTTAGTAGAAGTAATATAACAGATATCGAGCACAGAACTGGATTATGAGATGTTTTAGATTTACATTCATACTCCACAATCCGCCAGGAGCGTATGGCATGGGGTGTGTCAACACCCCCTGCCATACGCCAATCGGCGGCTCGGGGGGTAAAATTCTAAATACCAAAGACGTAAGAACCACCAGAAGTAAGTATATGTTTTAGCGATTATTTCCTTGCAACGCTTGCGATTTGCTCGCGATTGTTGTTTACCGGAATGGCAATGTCTTCTATTTCTAAAAATTCTGGGGTCTGATTTTGTAACTTGTCAATTCTCGATATCGGTCGACAAGTCGGCCATCTTCGGATGCTTGTCGATAGAAATCCACCAAGGTGATTTTGTAAACGAAGTTGTCGATCGAGATCGATATCCTTGCCTCCTCGATGTCGATAACTTCCTCGATCAAAATTTGGCACTCGAGAACGTACAAATCTGTCGACAAGCAGAAGTAAACAAACATGGCAGAGCGTTTAGTTGCCTATTTCCTTGCGGAAGACATAGAAAGGGGTGATGATATCACCCGTAGACGAGTTAGAGACATTTTAAATCCTCCTTGTGTTTTGGCAGAAGGACTCCTGAGAATATTTAGGCTGTGAAATATTTGATATTCAACACCTCGCGTGAGTCTGCCTATACGCAATACCGGAATTCCGATTCATTTAAGGGTATTCATTCTCATTTTCATCATTTAATTCTCAGGTAATGAATTCATATAGGAGTTCTTACTTTTTATGATATGCACTAATAATGATTCCTTTATAGAATTACTACAGTTACTCTGTTCTGTGCCTTAAACTTCACTATCAATAGCAATCTGAGGAGACTTGGACACTTGCATGCTCTCTGTATGCTCAGATTTTCACCGTCACTGAGGCAGTTTCCCTATTTCTGTGCTATTATTTAGCTGCATTGGAAGTATATAGCAATATTAATCATACATCTGCGTCTTTCTATCATTTGACTCCACTTTATTTTATTCCCAACTCACATATAGATATTTATGGAGCACTATATGTCTCTATTGCTATAAAGGTTGCAGTTACTTCAAGTTTATAAAATGTTTTGTTTACATCATATGGTATTACAGTGGAGGCCTGTTTACCATTTCGAAACTATTGTTGCTCCAACAGAAATGAAGTATCGCATGGAAATAATATTTGCATCACGAGATAGTCACTTCTTCATTCTTTATTATTTACCTATAAGTATGCTGAGTTAAAATATAACCATTAGAAAACATTCTGTAATGTATAGATGAAGGCAAATATTGTATAATACAATAAAAGATTGTTGATGGCTGGGTTCATTATAAACTGAAATGTTATGACGAACTATGCGCAGGATGAATATAATTAAAATATGTTTATTAAGCACACTTTACGATGTACGTACATACTACGATGATTCAATAGCACAAAGAGTATAAAATAAACATACATACATCAGAAGGCATAATGATATTGTTACTAAACTCAATATGGGAAGGCGTTACCTCGTGTAAGGCCATTACAAAGAAATAAAGACCGTTTCGTACACTTCCACAGCAATTTTATTTATGGCAACATGTTTCGCTAGTGTCCTAGCATCATCATTTCCTGATGATGCTAGGACACTAGCGAAACATGTTGCCATAAATAAAATTGCTGTGGAAGTGTACGAAACGGTCTTTATTTCATATTGTTACTAAATCTAAGAATCATAACACGTGATGTACTCCACTAAATAAAACGAAGAACGGAAAACATTCCTTCGTTAATTAACAAATTGAGATCAAAACTTACTGATACATGCACTTCCTTGGAAACGCCCAATATTGTGCCAGCATTTCTTTGGCGGGCAATGATCTCCCCCCAAGTAATATGCCTTACTGATAATCACCAGACAAAAATAGTCTATTAAAGTTTATAGTCATATCATCATACTTAAACAGTATTCATTAGCAATAATCGTGACATAGATGGCCGCTGCTCGACATCGATAAGTGCTACAAAGTCGCAAAGTCGACGAGAAACCGATCTCGATCGACTACGAGGGCTCCCATCAATAACTCTGAGGCGTCGATCTCGATCGATCCGAGCAAATTACAAAATTGGGTTCCTGAATCGATGACTTTGTCTAGAAGCTTTCGTCGGTAATCTGATTTTCTCACGAGGAGCGAATTCCACCCGAGGGATTTTATCATAGCCGTAACGATACTGCCGAACCTGAAATCTCCACTGATGAGACGTGTTGGACCATCTCTAAAATTTCGGTAAAACTTAAATCTAACACATGGGACATCTTATATCCATAGAGGGTACATACATAATAATATACGCTTTTGATTGATGGCAATCATAAAAATGACGCGCTACTAACCTTAAAGGCAGCAATGATTATTTTTCCATCATTATTCTGCTAATAGTTGATAAAGGAACAATAATTTTTTACCGTAAAAATATTATGTTACTTGCATCCATCAATCTTCATTCGTACATCATTGTGATCTCGAAACGATTATCTTTAAAGTATATATAACGTGTATAGGTAACAATGAATAATGTTGCAAATATAAGGAAAATGTAACGCGACATTTCTTTTTGATAAACAATAACTTTCGAAAGTTTCCAAAGAAACAAGTTCCTTTCGAAGAGGCAAGGAATTCAATTGGGAAAAAAAGCCAGGGAATGGAAGAAAATGACCTTTTTTATTTCGGAGTAGCAAACTGGAGGGCTGACTCTAGAATTCAGTCTTTAGAGAAAATTGTCAAGAAGAGCATTGCTAAATTAATCCTTCAATGCTACAAAGTAAATTCTGCCGAAAAATATCAAAGGTATGGCGTGCTTCGACATTTAAAGTGATTCAATTTGCAAATGCGGAAATTGTAGAAAGAGAACAGACAGAATTGCCAGAGGAACGTCTTAGCAACGTGACGTGAAGGTCTTAGCAACGTCCCAACCGCTTAACAAGTTCACTGCGAATCGCTCTACCGTTGGAGTGATAAATGCATCGGAAATGGAGGTATCCACAGTAAACGGGTTAAATATCCCACCTCAACGCAAGCCCGCGATGAAGCGCTAATTCAGAGAAACGGCGAACCCAATAACTAACCCTTTGGCATGACGACGACGCATGCCAATCACTTTTTCGCAATCAAATTTCAAATGCAGATTCAAGACATTCTTTCATCTCGTTGGCGATTTTCACGGCGGTGAGAGCAAAAAATCGAGGGAACGCAGCTGCTTCCAGTTACGCTGCAAAGATGTTTCGGATTGAAACAAACAAAAGACTACGAACGAAAACGATATACACAGATGCCGATGATAATCGTTGGAATTAAATAATAACAAAAGAAAACGAGAAGTTCAGCGCTCCACAGAGTTCAAAGACTTGTGGGAATATTTACCTCATTTCAGGGTAGTGCATATGGAAAATGCATGTCTTTTCGTCGTAGGAGGGCGTGGGTTTTGAAATCTCATGTGCAACCAACCTCGCAGAAATCTAACTTCTTGGGTATCGCTATTATTACCCACAATTCTCGTTGGAATACTTTCCTTTTTGAAAGTTTTTTTTTAAGTATCGCCATGTTTCACGCTGCGGTGGTCGATACAGGAGTTACAATTTTAATTTCGCAATTCTTGTTCGGAACGAATTTTTTATCGTATTCGCGAAGAGGAATAAAATAAACAGAGTCGACGTGAAAGTACCAGCATTTTCCGTTTTATAGGCTGCATGGTACATACTATCATATTATCTACTGCTTATCATACCATTGTTACTATTCATATACTACACATTGATCATTTACATCTACATACGCACTCTGCAAGCAGCCAATATGTGTCTACTACACTAATCGATTACTTTCTCGCATCGTTCACAGAAAAAATAGTTCTTGTAACGATTACTTCTAGCATCTACGATAATCATCTAATTTTTCCTACGTATCAGAACGGGCTATGGAACAGGACTTCCTCTAGACAAACCCATGTTTCTAAAGTGCTCGTCCACATATATCACGGAAGTGGGTACTCCATTTTAAGTTATTTGTGAGTGTAACCTAGATATTTCGCCATGATGATAAATAAAAACCCATTACCTTTGTTGAAGGAACTATTTTTTTCAACAGATCCTTCATTAAAAGCGCAATGACCTCATCACCGACCAAAAACAGCGAAATATTATAAGGATTAAAGGAAAGGAAGGTGTCATAGTAGATTATTAGATAGACACTGTTAAGGGAATGCTTTGTGAGCAAGACTGGCAGTCTCCACATAGTGGCACAACCTGCCGTCCGAGGTCCTCACAGAGGCAGCCAACTCACAAAGCAAAGTGTGAGAGAGACGCGGCACGGTAGTTCAGTGGTTAGAATACCTGCCCGGAAAGTGGGAGACCTGGGTTCGAGTCCCAGTCGTGTCGCTATTTTTCACACTTGTTATCCCTTTGGGATTTTCCGTAGGTTTTCAATCTACTATGACACCTTCCTTTCCTTTAATCCTTGTGATTTCCTTGGGGGAAAAACCTCAATAATACCTGCTTTGTGAGTTGGCTGCCTCTGTGAGGACCTCGGACGGCAGGTTGTGCCACTATGTGGAGACTGCCAGTCTTGCTCACAAAGCATTCCCTTAACAGTGTGAGAGAGACGCGGCACGGTAGTTCAGTGGTTAGAATACCTGCCCGGAAAGTGGGAGACCTGGGTTCGAGTCCCAGTCGTGTCGCTATTTTTCACACTTGTTATTCCTTGGGAAATATTATAAATATTAGAATAGATTATCGACATCTCTATAGCTGCAAACATTGGCAATCGCAAAACTGAAGTGTACGGCAAAAACTTGGAAGAGGAAAAAGAGGCGGAGTGGGAGTAATCCGCTTTCACTTGGCCGAAAGAGCGAGAGAAGATTGGATTGCACAATGTCCTCAGAGTTAATGAGGCGACGACGTCGTCGCCTCCGAAAACGGAAATTCGCACGCTTTCGCCCTCTCTAAGGACATCTTATGGATGGACGGTAACCAACGGGACGCATTCCATAAAAAACAACAGTTTAAAGGAAACCGTTCTCAAAGTAAGAAGCTATTAAGGTGGTGAAATACTCGGTGTGCAACCCATTCCAACGGTAAATAATTGAGAAATAATATATTCTCTTCAATTAATATGCCCTATTCTACATTACTATATTGTTTATTTCAGGCGAAATTTCAGTTAAGATATTATAAATCGCTCGCATTCGTTGTTTACCGGAATGACAATCAACCTTTTTCACAAAATCCACACAAAAGGCGCCTACATAAAATTTCTCAGAGATTATAATAATTTTAAAATCTTCCCTAATTTGCCGCTGGGTCGTCACCTCTCGGAGATCGCGCTCGTTGTTTACCGGAATAGCTATGTTTTCCACCTCATCTAAAGATTCTGAATCGATAAATTTGGCGAAAAGCTATCGTCTATAATCCGAACTTCTCATTTGGAGCGAATTCCACCCGATGGATTTTATCATAGCCGTAACGCTACTGTCGAACCAGGGGTTACCAGTGACGAAACGAGCTGCTCTACGTTGGACCATATCTAAATCTGAAACTAACCCTACTTCATGTGGATCCCAAACCACGCAGCAGTATTCGAGACTAATTCGATTGTGAGAAAAATAAGCAATTTCTTTGACTCTAGACTGACATCCCCTCGGGGTTCTGCTTATCAGTCTCTGCATTCTATTCGCCTTTCTTATGATATCACGAATATATTCTTTGAACGATAAATTACTGCTGAATGTAACTCCTAGGTATTTATTGTGACGCACGAACTCTAGTGGGTATGATGAAATTTCATACTGTACGCTAATAACGATGTTGGAACGCGTAAAAGACATTAAGCCTAAGACTATTCCATCACCCAATGACGATTCATACAATATTGTCAATTTATCCAGTACAACCTTTAACAAGGAATAAATTACACTCCTATCAAGAGGCCTTAAATACACACTTCCTTACGAAAAACCCACTGTTGAAGAATTGATAATAGACATTAAATCTTCAATCAAGTTCGAACCAGAAAATGTCTATCAGAATCACTATCACTTATAGTTGAAGAAACTTATCACTCTTACAGATTAGAGAAAACATAAAACAAAACACACAAGAATCTCAAACAAGAAAGAATACAACACTGTCAAGACATCAAACAAAAAAGATTTTCTCAACGCAGACAAAGGGAACAAAGTAGTGAACGTGGACAAACAAAAATATTTTGACAAAGTTAAAGAAAAATTAAAGGAAGGCCCATACCAGTCAACCCCAAAAACCCTCTCAATATGACCACTACCACTAAAGAAACTTTAAAACAACTCAAACACTTAATAACAAATCCTCTATATTTCAAACTCCACATTTCCAATCTAGTGGTTCCCAGAATGTATTGCCTTCCAAATATACTCAAGGAAAACACTCCGCTAAGACCAATCATCTCTTCCATCAATTCACCAACCTACAATTTAGCACAATGGTTGAACCAACAGTTTAAACAATAGCCTCTTAGCCAAAAGCCACACGTCAAAATCACAACCCACTTATTCGAATTATTAAGAGATTTTTAAGTGGGAAAAAAATGAAATCTTAGTTTCCTTCGATGTAAAATCACTTTTCCCGAGCATCCCTCTAGATGTCACATATCAATCCCTCGAGCAATTACTTCCAGAGCAGAATCTTTCTCCCGAGTCAATCAATGAATACATTCTCCTGACAAAAGTATGCATGAATCAAAACTTATTTCAAAGAGAAGGAAACTTCTATAAACCAACGGAACCGCTATGGGAAATTGCTTATCAGATTTCCTTGCCGACTTATTCATGACTTACTTCGAAAGAAATTGCAAAGAAAACTTTCAATATTTGCCTAAAATTTGGAGTAAATACGTTGACGACATTTTCGCCATTTTCGACACATCAAAAACAAATATCTCAGATTTCTTAGAAAAACTAAGTGAACAATTTGAATCCATCTAATTCACATTTGAAAAAGAAACAAACGGAACACTACATTTCTTAAATTAAAAATAACGAGAAAACAAAACAAATTGAAATTTAACATCTACCAAAAACCAACCCTCACTGAAATGTACATACCTTGTTACTACAACCACCACATATCTCAAATCTTCCATTCCATGATAAATAGGCTTCTAAAAGTACCACTATCACAGAAAGACTTCAACACAGAACTGTCTCACAACAGAAATGTCTCAAAAATAAACGGCTACGACACACCTGTAGTCAATAACATGCTGAGAAAATACAAACAGAAACTCAATGTGAATCAACGCACGATCTTAAAAGCATCAGATGATAAAGAACACAAATTCATAAAACCTCCTTTATGGACACCTTTGTGGATTTGCACCGGGAATCAGCAATAAACTCAAACCCATATTTTCCAAATTCAATTTCACTTCAATATTTTCCAATAGCAATAAATTATCAAATCTTCCAAATCCTAAAAATCCAATTCCAACATTAAGTAAATCTGGCATCTACCAAATACCCTGCCAAGCGACAAAGTCTATTATGGACAAACAAAAAGAAAAATAGAAACCAAATTTAAAGAGCACATGGTTCACTTCAAACATAACCACATTAACAGATCAAGCGTCGCACAATACATTCAAGAAAACAATCACAAAATTAACAGAGAAAACTTAAAACTCAAAAGATCAGTGCGGAGGACCGCCAAACTCGATGCATACGAAAGCCTTTTCATACACACTAATCGCAGTCAATGAATAATGACCTGAGCCCAATGCCTTCTTCTGTTTTGTTCTCCCTCATTGACGTCGCACCACAAAAGACAGAAATACCCTTCCCCCACCACACTCCGTTATTCCCGAAGATGGCATCGTAGATGCCGAAATACGTATTGAGAACAATACTTGCAAAGCGCGACCACTGAGAACCCCAAAACCTACTGGTTGGAATTCTGCAACGGTTATTTTGAATGAATGAATTTATTTATTAATTTATTAATTAATTAATTAATTTATTTCACATTTTGTTCGCAAACAAGGGCTATTTTGAGCTTTTCTCGAAGTTTAATGAACGGAATGACAATGTCTTCGACTTTTAAAAATTCTGAATCGATGAATTTGTCGAGAAGCTTCCCTCGGTAATCAGATCTTCTCACCTGGAGCGAATTCCATCCGAGGGATTTTATCACAGCCATTACGCTACTGTCGAACGTCAAATCTCCACTGACAAAATGTGCTGCACTAATTTTAACCATCTCTAAATCTGAGACTGACCCTACTTCATATAGATCCCAAACTGCTCAGCAGTACTCGCGACTAGGCCGAATTAGGGAAAATAAGCAATTTCTTTGACTCTAGATCAGTGATTCCCAAAGTGGGCGATGCCGCCCCCCCCCCCCCCCCCCCCCCCCCCCTAGGGGCGCTGGTCTAATCTAGGGGGGCGCTAGACGAAAACGAATTTTATCCCATTGCCAGTCATCTTTCTTTCTCAGTAGAGATTTACTGGCTTTATGGCATCAATGCAACATCAAAAAATTGTCACATAATTTGGTGGATATTTTCATCTCTGCTGTGCGTGATTTCCTTATTATCTTTCATCAGCTATGGCCACACACATTAATTTTCATATTTGGGGGGCGGTGGTATGGATCCAAGCATGGTAGCATGAAAAAGTTTGGGAAACACTGCTCTAGATTGATATCCCCTCAGTGTTCTACTCGTTAACCTTTGCATTTCATCCGCCTATCCAGTAATACCACGAATATATTCCTTGAACGATAAACTACTGCTGATTGTAACTCTTTGGAATTTTTTGTGACGCAACAACTCCAAATCCAAATCCCGAAATTTGATATCGTGCCCCATTAACGCATTTATTTTAATATTATTATTATGTAAGATAATACATCTTTTTAGCAACTTTTAAAATTGACGAAATACCTTGTAAAACACCAGCGTAGTACATTACGACGTAAATTCAATTTTGTACGGCAGATTAAAACGGTCTGCCGAAAACATGAAATTTCATCCGATCCTCAATTATGTGGAAACATTACTCAACTCACAAGGGTCGGTAGACATAATCCGAAATGAGGGCAAAAACTAATCGAATTCTTCGGCACAATTGCAGCGTTTCTTTCGCTTCCGTTGGTGCACTTGATTAAATCGCATCACGACGCGACACGAATCCCAAAGTAATCTTCATCATCCAATCACGTTTCATTCTCTTCGTAGCCGAATTAATGAGCCACGTGATTCAAAAACGACATTTGAGATTGCACGGAGATTTGAGCATTCACAAAACGATCTCTAAATCGTTGTATGAGATTTACAATACCCAGGGAACCAAAGATTCATCGACGCTATTGCATTTGCATAGTCTTTATTATATAATCAGAGTATGTACAAATCCTAAAGAGAAGGGGATATAAGAAAAGTCTGACAATATCGGGACAATTAAAATAGAAAGGACCACTAACAACAACCACTAACATGGTCTTTCAGAAATTTACGTGCATACTAAATAAATGTCTCCGGCAACGACGGCGTTTTCTCATGCTCGAAATTTTAGGCGGCTGGTCTTGTAAGATTCGGGATTGGCAATATAACCTGCGCAACCGCTTTTAAAACGAAAGCAAAATACTGGCAAAAATAATTGCACTAAGACCAAAAGGGTCTTTGTAAAAGTTTACGTGAATTGCCAGGTCCTGAGAAACTAAAAGAAATATGACCTTAGGCAGAGCTGACTTTCCCTGGGAGCGAAACGTTTCCGTCCCGGTCATCGCCCGCCATTATTGCCAAAACTATTTTTTGTCCCGTTGGCCTTTATAATACAATCCATATATCCAATATGCGACGGCGTTTCTCTGTGTAAGTTCGTAATAATGGGAATAAAAATATTTCGTACCTTTCCACAGAATGGTTGTTGAAACAATAACCTTCGTAACAAATTGTCATTAGTCCTAACAGTTTTGGTAGAATTAAAAAAAAAAAGCAATGGTAACAGCAAAAAATAATTTCAAATTTGTGGTGAAACACAGATCTGTAGAATAATCAAACACTAGTATGGTCTATGTTATCAACTCTAGGATCTTAATTAGCAACTTTTTTTGAGGTGGAGACGAAATAAATCACTTTAATTTGCTATTTCGAGATTGAGACGTATTAAACCTTAAAGTTCTTAAGCTAGTTCACAAGTTATAACTGTGGTCCATTTCTCTCAAACTAGGATAAATTTCCATCCGCAAAATGTCGGAGACTTTCAAATTTAATATCAACTGAGAAAACAAAAGCACCTCACTTATATAATTACTAATTATCCCGTTACCACATTCTGTTTCATTTTATTGATGCGAGATGTCCCGTTTTGTACCTGCTTGAACCTGGCCGGCCCATTTATGATATACCTACTTTAAAGCTCAAAATAGATCAAAACTAGAATTCATTAAACGAAATAGAACTCATTCTTTCTCAACTATACATCATAATAATAGGCTAAAAAAATAGTCCGAACGCCCGGTGTTTTCACCCCCTGCCACACGCCGTAAGGCGGCTTGCAGGGTATGTATGTAGATGTAGATATAGAAAACCTTTTCCATCTCATATTTTGGACTATGTCTTGCCGTCGTTCCGCCAATTTCAATTCCAGAGAGAAAATTCGAACTCGAAAACTCTTCATTCCTTCTATCCTTGGCACGTGAGAACTAGACAATGGAGGAGAAATTTTAAATTCTGTAAGGGAACTCAGCCGCATTTCCTGTACAGCCAAAGTAAACACGCATCAGTTTTTGTCGGCTGCTAAATCAGCGTCAATCAAACATCGCTTTCCACAGAACAAAAATCTGGGAGCAAAGACTTATGGCCGAAGAAAGAACACCGTTTGTTTACGAAACGGAAATGTGTTCGGTTGAGTTGGCTGCTATCCACAGATTTATGACTGGAGTTTTTCACGTCGGTGATCAAAGAGTAGGAAGGCATACACCCTTTCGCGGAGAGGAATCGACCGGAGGTAAGAAAAGGGCTTTCATTCAAGATTTCGCCGAAGGTGATATCTGAGTATCTGATTCTTTCCGTGCACTGGTCCGAATCGACAGTGACAACACTTTCGCCATTTCTCTTCCTGCGTTAATCTTGCGAAATTTTGTTCAGAAATAGGGCGAACAGTAGAGATCTATATCTACATAAGTATCCTGAGAACCGACTTTCGGTATATGGCAGGGGGTGCATGCACCATGGCTCTAATCTATCGATTACTTTCCCGGATCGTTCGCGGAATATATTAATTCTTGATATGACTAGGTCTAGCATCTGTTTCCCTGATTTTTCTCTCAGCATCAAGCGCCTAAGTAACAGTAAGGACGCATATTATTGGTTTCATCTTCTAAAAATCAACTATCTGTGAACTAACTAAATTCTTCTATCTCCTAGAGATGCCCATTCTGAAGCATCTGAATAACGCTCGCTGATTTCTCGTAACAATTTTTACGAAACGTATTTCCTTTCGCAGAGCCTTATCGAATTCTCGAATACAACACTTTTCGATATGCACATCAATAGCCCACACATTACACGAATACTCTAAGTGAGGCAAAGTAAAATCACTCACGGATTTTTCCTTTGCTTCTATCGACAATTCCTTTGACTAATCCGAGTGCCCGTCCGCATAGATGATCGGTTGGGATCGTTGACTTTACGGTTATAGCAATCGCATATTTTAACACAAGAGTTATGCCAGTGAACGGCTGAGATTTCTGCAGGATGTATATTTGTGTATTAATGAAATAACTCGAATTTTTACTCATAATTCCTAATGGGGGACTCAATCTGATCTTTGCACCTCTTGCCTCTGATTCTCAAATCCGCTCCTGACGATAAGTCACCGGAAATTGAGAATATTCCTTAAACATAACCAATAACACTGAGATGTCTTCATTCATTCATGATTAATGAACAGTGCGCCTAAAAATTTAAAAAATAATGGTCTTTTCAACTTCTTCTTTCCTTGGAAAAGTTCTGCTAACTTTTTCGTTGAATCACAGCCAACAAAATGACATCGAAGGAAGTCAACGAATAAATAAACATCTTTGCTGCAAGGATCGGATTCAGTTTTGATACGACGGGCACAGTTCCTTATCAACGATAATTAGTAATTACCATCTTACGCGGTAGTGGAGCCAATAGCGTTACATAATCACCGAGTCGGAGTAGCAATGCCAAAGAAGTACACGGGATTCCAGAGGATAACGAGGTGTACGTAAAAAGTCGACAAGAGAAATCTGAGTCTCGTTAGAGAAAAAGCAAAATAAAGAGAAGGCCAAAGGACGCCTTGTATCGAGAGTTCCTGAGCATTCGGAAAAAATGGTCCTTGTCATCCTGCTTCGGTTATTAGCAGTTTGAGCAAGATTTATTATTCTATTAAATGAAAGGGACTGGAGAACGTTATTTGTCTTCTATCGGACTCTTTAAATGGAATTCGTACTCACAAGGAAACCTCACATGGTGTGAGTTAAATTGGACGATGAGGATATTTTTTCAAAAAGATTATCGTGAAAGAAAAGAACCAACACTTTGGACCGTGGAAATTCAAAAATTACTGTAGAAACAACTATTTAGAGAAAAAATGAAAAGAGATCATACAATACTAACACTACACATACAGATGGGTTGAAAGGAAGACGAGCCTCTCAAGTCTCAATTTCGCCCAAAATAAAGGCGTCATTTATTTATTTACATGCAAAATTCTATAAAAATCAAAACAGAATACATTTAATTTTTGTGCCAAAATGTTTTAAAAAGTAATTTCCTATTATTTATTTTTAAGATAAATTTGAATCAAACTAACAAATCGTGAAAGTATAGATTATATTAATAATTATTTTCTACGGTTTTACGTGGCACCCTTCCAGTATGGTCTATTTGCATTTTTCGACAAAAGAATTGAGTTTCTATGGTGAATTTCTTATTTCCGGAGTTGAAAATTATGGTACTCGTATTCTTTCAAGAAGTTCTATCGAAAATGTTCTGTCTCATCGCCCAACTTTAGCACACCAAGTGAGGTTTCCTGGTTAGCATCAGATTCGCATTTGAATTAACACCAAGTATCACTAAAGGAAGGAACGAATGGCATTTGACACAAAAGAGAAGGATAAGTGAATCACCTACTTATGATAAAATATTTTTTAGTATAAAATTTAAGGATTATATTCTATTTCAAAAATTATTAGGGAAAGAATTATTTGTATTCCCGATACTTATTACCACATTTAATAATCGAATTTCATCAATTCTTTCCTCTTTTTAAACTTGGTCACCTTAACCAAGAAAATCGTTCGTTCTCGTGTTACCCACAGCCGAAGTTAGCCAATAAAGCTTTAGTTGGTGAATGCCGAATACATTAATATAGATAGAATACAAATAAGATGCGAAATAGCATTGATAAATCAACAATCATCCATTTTTTGGGTGAAAGCGATACTGATGGAATAAGGAAAGAAAAGTATCTATATTAACATTTTCTTGAGCCTAAACCAGAGAGCCTCTCTCTCCCCAAAAGTCATCAAGGCTGATTGGAAACTCAATGCCTCGACGGGAAACAAAACCTTTCTAGAGGGAATGAGGCTTATTATGCAAGATGGAAATGGGGTATTTGCCTCAGGACCACGTAATTCCATCACATTGACCCCATGAATAAAACTTTTCGTAGTAAAGGTGATTTTGCACGTTAAGGTGTACAAATAAGAAAAACCCAAAGGTAAAAATAATACGAAAAAACGACAAAGTTGACAATAAAGACTTCAAAACGGCATCTCTGAAATTCTGGCATGATAGCTCAGTAAATCAATAACCGGAAAGATCTGGGTTCAAATCCTGATCCAGTTAGACTTTTTTTGTGGTTGTTTTTCCTCGGGACTTTTCGTAGCATTCTATAAAGAATTGCCGGAATGAATGTCATTACAATCGCTCATACCGAAGTTGCTTTCGTATTATCACAGCTATCTTAAAGACTGACTCAAGAAAGAGAAATCTTTATCTATTCTATAAAGAAGTTTAATAAAAGTTAATTCACTGAGAGCTAGTTAAACGAAAAAAAAAATAAACAATATCTTAAGGAGATTCCAAAGAAGAAGAGCAAACAAAGATATAAAAGGGAAGCTAATTGTATTTAAGCGATATTACAGCGTGGAGTTAGACCAAGTTTTAAGGAATATTACAAATATTACAGCGTGGAGTTAGACCAAGTTTTAAGGAATGTTAAATTTCTCTTCCAAAATCAAAAGTGGGACCTCCGGCATCGCAAGGAGACTTATCACTGGAAAGTAAGGCATCTTTCGAATCACCATTTGTGAGAGACAAATACACGGAGGCGAGATTAGAACTCCACTTCCCCTCCACACGGAGAGCAGTTTTCTCTGCCCCACGCGTTGTTCTCTCCACCCCACGGACGGCATCAGCTAAATTAAGTCCTCTTCGTTGAGGCCTACCACTTCACCTTCGCTTTTCAACTCTTTCGCGACGATTACAGCAAACAAGTTGTAATTAGATACATTAACTATTTATTGGCGATGTTAGGCCCTAATGGGCCTCTCTTCCACCAAACCTCGTATGTCGTGCAGTGTGGGAAAACACCTTTGCAACTTAACGTTGACAAAGAAAATACCCAGGTTGCGAGAAAACAACCACAGAGAACGATGAAAAAACGCGAAAATGCAGTGGTAATATCAATACAATTAATTGTATTTCACTAAAATATTGAAGAATCAAAGAAAATGAGGAGGAAATAAAAGAAAATTCAAAGTACACATGGAAAAATATATAAAAGAAATATCAGACAAGAAAAATACACGTTTGAAAAAAAGAAAGGTAAATACGCAAATAACATAACATATCAAAACTTAAGATTACAATCGTGCCGTACGTGTAAGCCAGACTACCTAAGTAATTCAAATATAATGAGAATATATAGATACTAAAATGATGAGAGTTGTAGAGATCCATATGCCAATCGCATCGCCGGTTACATTCTCGTAGCATAACAACTCCTACACTGGCCATTGGTTAATTTTGGGGCCTTTCCACTGGATAAAAAAGAGGGTCCCTGCAATCCGCAGACATGCGTAAATTATGGAGGCAAAAGGGACTCTCGGTGCAATCAGTAGAGGATTGAAATGGGATCAGCGTACAATTGCTTGAAAACACCTGTAAACACCAAGCGTTGGAATTACCTCTTTAGTTTATTGTTATCGCGTATGGTTCGCGGAAAGAATGAGTCCCTAAAACGACTTGTCCTCGCATCTATTTCTCTTATTTTACGCTCACTGTCGGATTGGTCAAAGTAGCAGGGGGGTCGCATAATACCAATTATGTCTTCCGAAAATGTACTTCCTCTCAATTTATCTAACAATCGTACTAACTCCTTTCTCTCAAGGATTCCAACCGGCGTCGGGGAGCATTTCCGTAACGCTTGCTTCTCTATCTTAGCGCTTTTTAACAAATCGCATCGCCTTACGCTGCACTTTCTCGAGTTCGCGAGCATTCGTTTCCTCCGCTGGGTCCCATATACTTACCGCATATTCCAGATGGGGGCACGTGATTTTTGACACATGCTGGATGAAGTGCATCATTATCAAAGTGCTCCAGTCCGAGAAATTCCGGGAGGCCACAGTCGTACTAATTTCAGCGTTAATCACTAGATTTAGTTGCTGAAGCCTTTGCCATATCCATATATTCGTTGTCATATCATTCGTGTTGATGAGAGCTCCTGGTAATACCCATGGAAGGTACATTCCGAAGGTTATTTAGCAAAATACAGGTAGGTCCGGCTTGCCTTCATCCTTTATTGTAATGTAGATTGTAAGAAAATGCCTAAGCAAATCAGATCTATGCTTTTCCAGAAAACAGACATGAAATAAAGTCCGACAGGACAGGAGGAGAGGTATATTTAGCATGCAGATAAGTCTGTGAAGAGAATATAAACACATATTTATATACATACCACTTGTTTACTCCATACATTTTGTTTACCTACAACTTTCTTCACCGCGTGATTTTATTTCGGGAGAATGTCCAGAAAGCGTATATTACTTATTCTTTTGCTAAATCGGAAGAGATAAATCATTGATTTTTTAGTTTATTAACGTAGAAATTGTTACCTTTAGCAATCATAGAAGATAAATCATTGATTTTTTATTAGATATGCGAAATAAGTATTTTAACAAATACTGAAATACTGTTTTGCGTTACCAACCAAATTTTATTTCTTTCTGTTGAAGCACTTTTGAAAGTAATATGATTTCTGTTAAGTGTCCTCAATGCTGCATTGCTTCTTGCCGTTATGGGCATGCAGAAAAGGGAAAATTTGCAACACAGTATCACAAGTATCACATACTTTTTACAACTACACTTCACCATTCGAGTACACTCGCTCTCATTTGTGAACATGGGAATTATAACACTCAAATAAGAACCTCACATTCTGCTCGAGAGGTATACTTATGGACTGTTGTTACACACAAACAAAAACCCACGGCTATTCTCATAATTCGTCGTAAGAGAGCCTTAAACAAACGCAACGTCGGAAAAAAGTGATTCGAGTACACTTTTGCTTTTGATCCCATTCTTTTCGCTTGGGATTGGATTATGCTTGGCCCAGATATCGCACTCCCATAACTTTGAAAAAAGGGATTCACGTACAGGGACGAAAAATGCTCACGTCTACATTTTTTGGAGGACATCTTTGTGAAATCAGGTGGGTAATAACGCATGGTTTCAAAGCGCAGTCTAGAACGAATGGATGAGCATAAAAACAAAAAGTGAGGTACTTTCGAAATCAGCGCAAAATGAAAATATAATGAAAGACACCACACCCTCACTGTTTCCTAAATTTTCTCTTTCGACGAGAAAACAATGCGATCTTTTTCGAGCGTTCCAATTTCAGAGGGAAATTTTATTCAGGTTATAAGACATCTTCTTCATCTCACATGCGCTGCTTTCTGAGAATACATGTGGGTACCATTTCAGACGGAAATTTTAATTCCATTCAGCTCCAGAATTCAAGTCTACTCTAACGCGTACATCACAAACATCATGGGATCGTATTTTTTTAAAGTCAGGGAATTGAACAATACGAATTCTCAAATCCACGTAACACCTTAAAAATTTGAGGACACTTTCTCGATATTACAAACCGAACTGAATCAAGTTAAGACAACTTTAGTTTGCGTTTCTCCGAAGTAGAGCATTCAGATTGGCTGCATACGAATGAAGATTAACAACTGAGATTGGTTAAAGAATGAGAAATAGGTTGAATCGTTGAGTCCTTAGTGTAGTGGTGATCGAGAAGAATGAAAAAATAAAACATTCATTACACTTAACGCCACAGTAGATGAACGACGATTCGAAGCACTACTCCATCACCAGGACTATGACAGAGCAAAAACCCAGGTCATCTTATTCATTTATCTGCTGTGGTGTAAAGTATAAATAAATAAAGGAATAACAAGTGTGAAAAATAGCGACACGACTGGGACTCGAACCCAGGTCTCCCACTTTCCGGGCAGGTATTCTAACCACTGAACTACCGTGCCGCGTCTCTCTCACACTGTTAAGGGAATGCTTTTAGAATACCTGCCCGGAAAGTGGGAGACCTGGGTTCGAGTCCCAGTCGTGTCGCTATTTTTCACACTTGTTATTCCTTTGGGATTTTCGTTGGTTTTCAACCAACTAAGTTACCTTCCTTTCCTTTATCCTTATAAATAAATACTTTTTCTTTTGTTAATTTGTTCACAATAAACACATCCATTTCATTGGCTCATTCAGCACATGGTCTGAGTCGGCGATAGTCAAGAACGCTATTTCTTACAAAAAAATAATTAAATGGAGATTCTCGTATTTTAACGGTACATTCGTGTAATTTGATAGATAACAATAATTGACGGTCACAGTGGGGGTAATTCAGCGTTCATTTTATTGTTTATTTTTAAACAGTAGGCTCATAAATATCCAGTAATCTGAATAAGGCAGGATTTAACATTCATAACTGGAAAAATTATATCGATGACTACAAAATAAGTGGGTTAGACATAAGAAAAACGGTCGGCCTACAAAAGTAGAGTACGAGAAAGATTGGGAGTCTCATCTCCACTCCTCAAGCGGAAACAGAAGTAAAAAAATATCGACATGACTGGGGCTCGAACTTTGCGGGCAGGTATTCTAACCACTTAACTACAATGACGAATCTCTTGTACACAGTAAGGGGATTACTTACTGAGCAAAGCTAGCGGCTCTTCACGTAGAAGTACCACCCACCGCCAGTGGTTAGAAAGTGGAAGATCTGGGTTCGAATCCCAGGCATGAAGCAATTTTTCATTCGCCTCTACATGGTAAATGTACCACCTTTTCCTTTCCCTCACCTCTTTCAATCTCTTGGATTTGCCCGTCTAAGGTCGCCGTCGTTGCTTTTCCCCGAAATCCCAACCAATCATTTCCCTGCGCACTTCGAACGCACTTCCTCATTAATTTCCTCGGCGCTCCTTTCGTAATTCTCTTCCCGTCATCTTGTGAGCACGCGCCACGCGGTCGCACGCGGATCATTCGGACTGAGCGGCTCTTTCTACGCGTCACGTTCTGCGTCGGAGGGCAAAAAAACACGCTCTCGCATCATCGTCTGAACAATAAGGCTTTAGGAGATTGAATCACGTTGATTTCATGGAAATGTTTTAGTCGAAATTACTCGCGCGCTAGAAAATCGGAATTGACACCTAATTGCTCTTAAGTCGATCGAGTGCATTATTCATATCTGTAAATAATTATTCATAACTTAAGTCTGCTGAGTTACTAAGAGAATGGAACAATCAGATTGCACAGCTATCAGAGAACTGAGACCTAAGAGTACAATACACAATAAACACCGTCTACATCAGTAAATTATTATCTTGATATCGAGGAAATTGGCACAGAAACTCTTTTTAGCAAAGATATAATTTATTTTATTCTCTTTTGGTTGTTTTTTCGATAGTCTTACTTGTATATGATAAGTTCATCTTAACAATTGTTTCAAAGGCAACAGTACTGGATTCGACAAAGTAAGAAGTACGACAGAGTGAGAGCACTGGATTCCTTTTAAATAAGTACAAAGAATGCAATACATAGAACATGAAGTAGATTACCAACAGAAGCTTTCCAAAAAATTCGCCCGTTCAGAACTATTACATGAAATTTAAGACACTGTAGTTCCAGCAAACAACGAGCACCATCTTCGAGAGGCATCGACAAAGCGTTACAAGGAATTAATCGCTGAAATAGATAATTACATCTTGTCGTTCCTTCAGCAGAGCATTAGAGAAACTGACAGGATAGATTAAGTAAGGATATTGTTAATATACTCCGTGCCATATGCCAATGGTGGCTCACGGGATATAAATTTAAATCCAAAATAGATTAACCTTGTATAGAATTGAGACAATTACAGACGCTGATTTAGAATTGAGGGCACTCGTAGAAACAGCTGCTCATGAACCTCGGTGTTAGACTTACCTGGAAAGACAGAAAATATATAATTAGTAGAGATTAAAAACAACAAATATAACTTAAAATTAAATGTAACAAAAATAAGTCTACGGAGAAAATAAAATAACACACATTTACATATGATGTGATGAAAAATTAGGCGATTAATTTAACATGTTACATTAATCCATCGAAGAAACACCTTTCGACGAGTAATGTTTTTTCCGATAAATAACTACAAAGAAAGCAATTTTTTACGGCACCAAGTATTTAAATAAAAAAAATTATTATAATGAACGAGCGCTGCGTAAAAGATCAAATTTATCAACCACATCGGATAAAATTAATACTTTTCTTCCAGAAACATATTTGATAAGACAAACGACTGTTTCTCTTAAGAATAGGAAAACGAAAAAAATAAATACAATTTTACCCTTACCACATCAGTAAGGGTAAAGCTGTGTCCGAAGTAATAGTTAGTACTTCTGTTGCAGTTTATAGAAAAAAAAACAATTAGATCTACTGTTTACCCACTTTAAGTATTCCATTAATTCAAAACCAGTCAACAGTAGCATGTGTAACTGTAAATATATCAACAATTACAATTTACTTCTCAAATCTCAGATTTTTCAAAATACCTTTTCTTTCGCTCTGTGGGTTTAACACCCATCCTTGGCTACGCCGCAGCATTAACAACTATGGGATGTTCTTGAAAATTAAAATAGAGCTGCCTTATTGGACCTATATGGAGTGAGAAGACACAAGTTCCCTTACAATTAGACCCTTTCAAGTTTGCTCCTGAGAACTGATCAGAAAATTTTCTTTCAATAGTTTCTAAGAAATACATTTTTCCGATCTAAAGAAAGAAATGCGATGGTGAAATAGTTTGATAGAGAACATTTTCAAAGCAATGTTCGACTTGCGAACGAGTTTACTATAATTTTTTCAGAGGATCTTTGAAAGTGAAAATGTTGCCCAGATGTAAAGCCGAAAGAAGGATAAAGCGATCGTTTTCCCACTTAATTCTTTAAATTTGATTGTATAAGTACTCACACGAGTAAAAATATACAAGTTTCATTCTTCTTAATTTAAAGAAAACCTAAGTGAAACGTTTCTCCTGGGTTTCAATCTGCAGAAATGCATGTACCATTAACTATCACATTTCCGAGACATATGGTACGCTGATTGGAAGAGAATTTATAAAGGTGCTTAATTAAGGCACTGTTAATACACAAAGTGTGAAAAGGTATTTATACATATACCTTTTGGACGATAAAAAGATTGCCGGGTCGAGAATGAAGACATATAAGCAACTGCGACATATAATGCCACCAAATTAATCAACGTCCTCCTAATTATCTTTAACTGTACAGATTTCGCTCTCTCTCACTCTTTACTCCACCTTTTCCTCTTCGCCGAAGCGCGAAGTTTGCTGAACAACGGAGAGTATGAAGTCAACAGGCGACTGCGATTATAGAAGCATTACTGCACTTAAAGAAACAGCACCGAATAGCGGGAGCTGTTAACAGCGGGAGAGCGAGGCGAGACTTGCGAGAGTTTGCAAAATCATGGCGAACAGCTGGTTCGCGGCGAGCATGAATAAATTTTAGGAAAAGCACTTTCCGTTAATTACTTGTACCGATTTCCGTTTCTAAGAGATGCGAAAAACTGGTTTCGGAGGATCCTAAGATTTCATAATCCATAACTACACCTCGGGTGACTAATCTTGGGAGATTATATTGCAGTCACATTTACATCTTCGGAATAATTAGAAAAGTCATTTAATTAGAATAAACGTTGCGCAATGCGCCGAGTGTCAGAGGAAAACAAAGATATTTACGGAAAGTAATTAATCATATCTATATATTGATCTCCAATCATATTTGGCCATAATCAGGCCCATATATTGGTCTTTTAAATAGTGGAATTGCAATGAAAATATTTTCAATGAATAGGTGTACTTATAAGCTAGGAGAAAAATGTATTGTGATGTTGCATTCTTATAGCAGGATATATATCTATAATAATGTACTTTTGTCACATTAAAATGTATGTACGTATTATGTTAGTGTACTGTGTATGTACCTTGATGATAGTTGTTCTGTAGAAGGGAAAAATGTTATATTATTGAAATTAGCATGGTATATTCTACAGCATAACCGTACAGTTCAGTACTGTAATTACTGCAGAATAGTAATAAGTTATCACCGGAGTATGTCAATCTGTAACAATTGTAATAATAATAATAATAATAATACAAGGCCGGAATTCGTGGGACGACGTGAAAGAAAAAGTTGTAATTTCCACAACATACTTTAAAAATTTTAGTATCTTCCCACCACTAAGTATTGTCTATTTTAAACAGAGAGGCGATTCAAGGTTGGGTGAATGCATTTCCTCTAAGGAAAACAAGAATGATGGAGAGCGGCGCATAGAAATAGATGGTCATCAATGGAATGGAAAGTCAAGGAGTACTCCGAAGGATGAATCAACATGTGTTCGGCAGATATCTAAGGATATTATTCAAAGAGAAAGAGATTCGAAGGATGACGCACACAAAATGAATAACTGAGACTACTAGTCTGCTTAGATTAAGACGAATGAGATGATCATGTCCAGAAAGGCAAGGATGATAAGTTTTCAGCTACAAAATAGTACAGCGTTGAAGAGAATTGAGCCAAAATGCACGCAATTTTGCACGCATATTGCAAAATGCTCTACAACCAATCGATTCAGGAACTCATTTTTTCCGCGAACGATACGCGAAAGTAATCGATTACGGAAATATAGCCATAGTCAATGCACCCCCTGCCACACACCGAAAGGCGGCTTGCAGGGTACTTACATAGACATACAGATTCCTATGAAGTACCCTTGGAATATAATCTTATTTTCACAGACAGAATATGAGAGGGAGCCTAAGAAAGGGTACGACTGAGCTTTTACCTTCAGTGTGCCGCATTAACTCCCATTTCGCGGGCGGTAAACAACGTCAAAACAACGAAAAAGCAAATACGGCAGCGTGGAAGTGGGTACACTGACCACTTGTCACCCACTATAAATGCAACCAGGTTAAGCCCTATTCCTCAAAGAGATGCTGTGCTAGGACTTCAACTTCTGCAGCCTTGTGTGAGCTTCCACAAATGAATACGTCTGCAAATACAAATATTGAGCTCGTAAAGAAGAAGATAACGAATAATGAGATGAATGAATGTCAGCGAAAGAAACCTTCTTCAGCAAAAAAATTTCAACAGGTTCCTTAGAAAGCAAAACAATAAATGGATTGAGTGGAAAATGAGCTGTTGAAAGGATGGATCGCCGGAGGACACGGAATCATTAAATGAGAGTAAAAACATCGGAGGAAGGACGAGGTCTTGTGGGTCGAGGACACGATGGGGAGATCAAGGCCCACCGCTGGACCTCTTTTAAATGTCTTTCTCTTCTTAACATTCATATTTTTAGCTGTCACAAGAAATGGAAGGACGGTCCATGTTTAATTGTGATAGTCAGAGGGCACCACGGCTACCAAAACAAAAACGAAGCGAAAAATAAAAGTGAAAAAATGCTCCGCTTGACCATCAAACACAGGAATGAAAAGAGAGTCGCACAATTCTCAAGAGGGAATTTAAAAAGTTCATTTCGAGGGGAGATAAAAATTAAAAATGCTTTTACTTTTAGGAAAAAATGTCCAAACGAATTTATGGGAGGATGAATCAGAAAATACGTACAGACGCGAGAGGGAACTACAGAGAACTGAAGTACCGTATTACAAAATAAGTCAAGGTAACAATAAAAGGAAGGTTTCCAGCGTGAATAACAGCGACCTCGGAGACCTTCGGAACTAGTGCAAGATGCTTTAAACCCTGAGCTTTCATTTTTCCATACAACTCCCACAAATTACGTCCGTTGCATTAAGAACATTGCCTTTAACTGTAACATGCATATCTTCTCGTTCAAGAAGATAATTTATCGGACAATTAAGTTACTCTGATAGACTGTATGGTTTTAGATAACGCGTGGAGGTTTTTCTAATTCAGGAAGGCAACGATTGGTAGAGGTTAGAGCACGTAAGCTCATTGCAGAAATAAGCGATGGTAAGAACGGATTCTTTGGTGGGAAACTTGGCAAAATGGACGTCATCTTGCACAACGAAGTTACGCAATGAGAATTAGAGGATTGTAATTAGCTGAGTGCAACCTCTGAAGAACTTCTCTAAGATGAGAGATGAGACCTGAGCGCCTTTCAAGAAAATCGATGTCAATGTTTAAACATGAAAAGTAATTTTTTATAGTTGATGCTTTTATTTACTTGTTTCAAAAATCCGAAAACAGCACACGACCTTTGTAATGCATTTAATATGTGATAAATACACAAAATAAAAATCAGTAGGAACACGCAAGAAATTGCATAATCCGGAAGAACGTGAGTAAAATAAGGAATGGATTAGTAGATCGAACTAAGATAGACGATACGGAAAAGGAGATAACTTTTATCTGTCATTTTATGTATTTTTTGTTAACATTTTGTTATTATTAATATCACTGACGCTAAGTTAGATGGAAAAAGAGAATTTTTAGTTTAGATCTCGCTTTAATAAAGACCTCAATAATGCATGAAAGAACGGTGATGATAGGAAGTTGAGATGCAGTGCAGTGTAGTAAGGCTTTAAATCACTTTGAGCGGATGGGACACGAAAGGAGAATTCAGTCATTGGATCTGTACATGGAAAACATTAAGGAGAAATTTGAAATGATTATTGGTTAAACGGTCATAAATAAATTTCCAATAATATTCCAAGTCAAACAAAAACTGTTTTGAATACACTTAAGCTTTCTTTCCGAGAAGCAATGATACCATTCATCAGCTTTATAAGTCGAAAGAACATTTACTTTTCCCGTGTGGGGAGTGGGTGGTACCTGGCAAGGAAAGGTGCGGTTTGGGACAATTTCCATAAGAATTTATCCTCAATTAACTGTTAAAAGCCATTTTTTGTGATAATGCAGCAGGTGTATAGTGGTCGTAGAATATTTGCACAATCTGATCTTAATTCTAGCTCCTCGTCAAGTCCAAGACGTATCACTAGTGAGAAAAGATCTAGTGTTTAGTATCACTAGTACTAAAAAGTCACCGGGGCGATCGCCCCCCCGGATTCACTAATGGCGTACGCATCTTCAAGACAAGGAATTTACTTTAAGTAGTCATTACTTAAAGAGTAAAATAATAAATTAAGAGAAAAGCAGCCATATCGCCCAGAGAGTGACTCAAATCCAATATTTCAGAGAAGTTATGAAATGCAGGCAACGTTCATTTGCTTGCGCAAGAGGGAGGGGTTGTTCGTGTCATAAGGTGGTTGTGTCACCATTTGGATCAGACAGAGAAGTTCTCGGACGGCGAAGCCCAAGAGAGGCGCTCTATTGATTAGGGAATCACGGTGATTTATGGGGAAAGTATTAACGTGAAAAAAAGATTTTGCACGTGCGTGCCGGAAGCGTACGGATGAATGAAATGAGAAATCTAGGAAACTGCGACAATTGGCTAAGTTATACGCTCTGACTACCATGGTAACGAGCAAACGATAACGGTAGCCAACGGTTAAGTGATTCATCAACACGTAGCGAATGAAAGTGAGAGAGCAACTGGCGGCAAATTGTAAGTGGGGGCCCAGGGCGACGCTTCGAAAGGGGCGCCAATAATTAGAATGGAAGATGGGACTTGATAGTCTCAATTTCGCTAAATAAAGTCCTATGTATGTATAATTAACCTAATAAACGCTTCATCGGACAAGCAGCACGGGACAGTGAAGTAATTTAACGGACATGAATAATTTCCAAAGTTCCGTATTTACCCATGAAAAACTCGGTAAAATATTCCGGAGGAGGAATGGATATGAAGAACGTCTGACAAGATCGGGACTCGAACCCGGATTTCCCACTTTCCGGGTGACCGCTCAAGCAAATTGAGCTATCTTGCCAGAATAATGACATGCCTTTCGGTTGGCGCATGAGTTCGTCCGACAGAGCCACACAAAGTGATGACCCCTCTTAAGATGAATGCAAGGAAGAGGTAACTTTGCTCTTTAAGGTGAGCACCTCACAAAGTAGAAGACTTGGATTCGAGTTTAGACTTTTATCGCGTCCGTTTCTCTTTGGGAAAATTCCCAGGTGAGCACCTTATCCTGCAAAGTTACCTATAACCCTTTCCCTAAATTACTTCATCTTGCAAATTACTACGATCTTTTATATGATAGTGTAATAGATTCTTACCGATTTCATTAATCTATTAATTCCAATAGTTTGGCTGACGTAACTAAGTTCTTCTTCAAAATGGATCTTTCACTAGAGAAGTATCTTCGGTAAACGGTCAAATTGACATGTACGGAAAATTCGAACATTTAGCGAAATAAATAGTTCTTTATTCGTCCTCCGTAAATGACAAAATTCGTTATCACTTGGAATTCAAAATGTACACCTTGCCCCGCCACTTTGCCCGCTTTTGGCATCAAAAGGGGATGTTATATGGCATTTCCTATACTTAGCTAAATTGCGCTCAAATCGAACGAAATAATACAGAGCTTCATCGAGCAAAAGAAAGCTCCAAACTACTTGAAAATTATGGAACTAATTCAGAAATTAAAGCTGTGTATATAAATTGTTACTCAAAAACTAGAATTCATACCAATCAAAGCCAAAATAAGATAGATTAAAGGCCTTCATCGACTACATTCACAATGGGAAGATTCGTCTCTTTTCAGAATACACGACTATTTATTTGGTTAATGTTACGAATTCACATCACAAGATCAATGTTTTCACGAAACCTCTAGAATTTACAAAGGCGAAAGTTATAGGAAATAATTTGTTCTTAAGTAGTCGATAAACTGCTCACAGTTTAAGCAACATTTAATGCCCCTTTAATCTCATTCTAAAATGACCGAAAGAGAGCTCAAATCGCGCGCTGCAACTGCTTTGCTCCGTGAAGAAACAATAGATTCACGACAAAAAAATGACGGTTTTACTTACATTTGATTTACGGACACGAACGGAGCCAAAACTGAAAATGAGGAAACGGGGCAAAGATTCCAATGCCCGACTTAGGATAAGTGTAAGCGTGAGAAATTCTAAGAGAAGTATTCCTAGAAGAGGAGTTTTTAACCTCAGTGAATCTGCCAAGATAATTACTCCAAGGAAGAGAAGATGAATATAAACGAGGAACTTTCCCCGGCTGAATAAAAACTGACCCTCGGACGTAAACAGGCCACTCGCTGTATTTATAAACACATCTGACTCATACAGGCGACCCAAAAAACGTTTGATTAGCAAGAAAAACTATTTGGACGACAATTTTTGGCACGATTTCATTGAAGAGAAGAGACCGCTGTCTCCTCGACGTTTTAGAGTTTGTGGACTTGAGAATATCCCACAGCTCCGTCAGGGTACAGAAAACCTGTCTTTTAAAGAACTGGAATGAGTAATCAATTAAAAGATTCACTAATATACTCAACCCGTAAGAACTGCTTTCAAACGTACGAATTGATGAGGAAAATCGGGAAATAGATTGATATTTCTCGTTCGTTTAACTTAAAAGAGATGTTTGAAATTAATTTATCGGTTCTATAAAATATTGAAAGGAAAATATTTCATCATCAAGTATTTTAGCCATTTTTATATAATAAGGATTTATAAGGAAAGCCTGAAAGTAGTCGCATATGTAGATGGGATAATTGTGTCTAAAAATATAAAAAGAGATAAAGAACTTCTGCGATATTTTAGTAATACTTTCTGAGATACATAAAATGAAGATAGTAATTAGGTCCAGAATCGCGTATAGCTAGTTATATTATATATTATAGCTATAGCGTATAGCGTTTCATTGAGTGAAAATTTATAGATATTATGGTAGAATCAAAGACATATGTACAGTGGTACCATACAGTGGACTTACGAACCGCTTAACATACGAACTTTTCGACATACGAACAATTTTCATGCTCCATTACGACCTCAAGATACGAACTTAATTTCGACATACGACCCGTGGTACTTTTATAATCCCGATTGTTTTTTCCCGATTGTATGTGCAAGCGCATGATGGCCACGCAATTAACCTCTCCCTGGTGCAATTCGTTTGCCTAATTTACAATTTGACAAAAATCACGTGCATCGCTTTGATCTTTTTGTATTACAGTAGAAAACTAAAAAAGGTCATGTGATTTCTATGATATTTTCATTGATAAAGATGAAAAAGCTATGGAGACAGGAACCCCTCTTTGCAGCTAGCACTAGGCTTATCTCGTATTCATTTTGTACGCAATATTTGAACCGATAATTCTACCGATGTGCGAGAATTTAGGCAGGGAAGATCCCTAAAATGATCGCGCTGTCTCAGTATTTAGAAGCCGATAGAACTTCTTACACGTTACCTTGAGATTCTTTATTTAGTTTATGTTTTTAAGAAGAAGAAATTTTTTTAGTGATAGAGAAGTTGACCAAAGAGATCAGTCAAAGGTACGTCCTTTTTAATAATTATTTTCATAATTGCTCGAAGTTTATATTTGTACAGCTGCATATAACCAAAAATTATTTAAATGATTACGGCCATATTCGTTTTTCTCTCTTTTCCCTCAGGAATCATATTGAAAACAGCAGATGTTTAAATAACAGTTCATTTCAAAATTTCCGAGACAGCGGATTAATTGATTTACCGTAAGATACAACGGAAAACTGGGCTTCAAGAGACGAACTGTTTGAGATACGATCTCCTTTCTGGAACGAATTACGTTTGTAAATCTAGGTACCACTGTATACGCTATTAGAAGTCCAATGTAAACCTTTCCCACCAATACGGTCAACGTAGTGGCCGTCCATCGAGTTAAATTGTAGAATTCGGATGCCTCTCCAGAGTAGATATAGTACAGGGACACAGTGTATGGTTTCGCGGGATTGCTAATTAAAGGAATGAACCTTAACCCCCGAGTGGTCCCACGGCTGTGATCTTCAAAATGATGAATCACACACTATCCAGGAGATGCATCATCAATCACCAGCTGACCAATAGAGGAAACCAGCAAGTAGACTGGCTGACGCAACAATGGCGCGCGGTTTCTTTACGACTTCAAGAAAACAAGGAGATTTAGCGATCCACCAACGGTATTCGGTTGTAGGCGACTTTGGCGCATCCGTGAGATCCCGGAATAGAGTTTTCGGGAATCCCGAGACAGAATTAGCGTATTGGCGCCGGAGGATACCGCTTTACCGTTCGATGCTTTGGAGGCGAAAAAGGAATAAGATTAGATTGAATTGATAATATATTTGCTTGAGTTAGCCCAGAGTGGGCATCTCTTACACCAAACTTTGTATGTATGTACATACGTATATTTTAACAAAGGTGACGAAAAAAGATTTTAGAGGGGGAAATAATCTTCGAAAATTAAGGAAAAGCTTACGTTGCAAGAACGAGCTGACAGAGAAGTAGGAGAAAAAAATCAGAAACACTATATAAAAAGCAAAATGTCTATCCGTCTCCACATGACGGACACAGTATTTTACTGGATACGTTTTAATTCCCGATCAATTAAAAAGATGTTGACTTATAAAAAACCACCCTCTACCACCGCGTTCTCGCATAGTACAATAAGTTTTAATATCTATTTACTATAAGATTTTAAAAAATCAGCTGCTTTTCCGTTCGTTATTTGACGATTTGTGACGCTACTTCGCTGAAGCTGAGTTTGCCAGGCTGTCAGTGTAAACAGCGGAATTTCGGCCCATTTTCAAATATATCATCCTTTATTCTTATTAAAATATTAATATAGTGTTTGATAGCTTAACATGCCTGAAATGTCATTGAAGGATAGAAGTTTTGATGCTATAAAGAAACAAATTCATGACTCCTAAACGGAATTTAAACTTAATTTTGCTTTTACATACTTCACCTATCTGCTAACCTCAGTCTAATAGTTTACGTCATTGTTTTTTTTCTTATAGGAGAGGTATTCTTACCTCAGTAGAGGAATTTAAAGCAATGAAATGGAACTGCTTCAGGAGTGTTAAATTTATTTTAATAATCATTCAGAAATCCAAAATTAACTTCGCTTCAACAATATGACTAGAAATCCGTGTTACGGTAACTTAATTTTGGTGCTGAAAGCAAATTTAAAACTTCATCAGGAATGCTCCTTCCTTTTGTTTTCGGAGATCTTCTTAGTAACGTTATTATTGGGTCTGATGTTATTAGGAGGTGATGTACTAAATCAGTATTGCCATCAGTTCTCGATGCTTTCCTTGTAAAAAACTCTCTAAATCGTCTGCAATCTTTGTTGCGCGATTCCTGCGCTTCTTCTGAAAACATCCCAATAGGAAGCGGTGCTGCACATATGATAGACGCACCATGAATGAGCACCTTATGAATGTTGGAGGCATGAAATACCATGGGTATAGTGTTACAAATATTTCAGCTGTCTTTAAGGCAAATTCTCTGTAGTTTGCCAGGTTTATTTCATATGGGCTGGCTATAGATTGAAGAATTACGAACAATCTCCGAATAAGATTTTCATCCAGTCCAGTAATAGAGGCTGAGACGGAAACACTATCAAAAAATGTTCGTGTCGTGTTTCCATCGTGTGAACAGCATTTCGCCATCTATGTTCTGAGTTAGGCGCACGTTCGGTGCCCAAGCGACAAGTGCAAAAGAAGGGCGTCAAATGGTCTGAATGCTACAAAAGCGTGACTCACTCCTTCAGAAAAAGGATGCGCGCGCTCGAAAATAAGAAAGGGACGAAAGAAGTCTTCTTTAGTGGCAAAAGGAAGACACCTCATTCGCGATTAAAAAAGACGAAGGAGACTTTTATTTTCAACGAAAAAAGACCGCTTTCTTTTCGTTGAAATTTGGCGCCTGCTGCGGCCTACAGAGGGTGGGCGAAGTGCCCGGCGTTCTTCAGATAAAAACAAAAACACGCCGACGAGCGAAGACCACCGTGTTTTGAAGGGTCACAGAGGGAGGTCTGGATTGAGTAGCGAACCAACACAAAGGGAAACCTTTTCAATCTCATACAGTATCGGCTTGGCTTTGAGAATTTGGATTTCTTCAACGAATACTATTGAGATTATAAAAGTACAATTACTTTTTGTTGAACACCAATGTCAAAGTACAAATCAAAACTTGAAATCCACGCCATGACCAGGGACGCATTGACAATAATAAGTGTTAGCTGAAGGGCCTCATCAACATGCCGTCCTCAATAAGATTGTACCGATATACTTTCAATACAAATTTTTCCTGTTTTTGCTTCAAGAAAGAATGTGAAATTTGTTGAGTGAGTCTACATACAGAGCCATGCCGTCTTATGGGTGGCATCTTAAGGACGGCGAAAGAAGCTTAGCCAACTATTATTAGAATTACAACATCATTAATTATCGTTTTCTGTGTGATACATATCCCATTCATCCCATCAAGAACCATTTTTGTGAGTCAACGGCTAAAGGCTAAACAAATTGGCTCTCATCGGGATAGAGATTGAAATTTGTGATGGACCTGTTTTTGATGGTATTGGACTAAAATCCGCGGTTATGATATCTTGCAATGTACATTTTTTAACTTAAATATTATGCTGTATTTCTTATTTACCTCCACTCCCTTAATATGTGATTATTTACGTTGCAACATAATTTTTAATATTAACGGTCATATTTCATTGAGAAAAATAGATTTCATACGCATCATTTTAATTTATGCGCAATGATAATGTTACTCGAAAGTTATGTGAACTTTTAACTCATAATGACAATTTACTATGAAATAAATACGGAACATGGATGATTTATTGTTACTGACGTTTTGTGACCAAGGTAAGCCTGGGAACAAAGTCATAAAACACTGGTTTTTCAAAGTACTTGCTAAGTACTGACAATATAATTTTTACCTTAAAATTAGGAAAAGAAAGGAATCAGATTTTGGTACTTAATTTTAAAGGGCGGAAAATTATGTTTGCACCAGGGAAGCAGAAAATCTGGGTGCGGCTCCGTCAACATAATGTTTATAAGCTATATTGAATTGCACTATATTATACAAAAAGTTATCCACCATTCTTTGAATAAATAGAAATACTATGTATGGTAACACAAGGAAAAGGGTTTAGGTGATTTGGCACGATAAGGCGTACACCTAGGAAAGGACGAGCATGAAAGAAGGCTGATGGGACTGGGACTCGAACCCGGGTCTAGGGAGACCTAAGAGCAACCAACCTGCAATTGGGAGACCCAGGTTTGAGTCCCGGTCCCGTCAGACTATTTTCATGCCCGTTTCTCCTTGGAAACAACGTATAGTAATTCAAAAGTTGTTTGTTCATTCTATCCGTAGTGAAGCTGCTGACATTTCTATGGGTTGCGTATTTTATATTTTGTAAAACGATTCCATTTTCAGTAATAATTCCAAGTGGGGCCTCCATCTGATTTTTGCGCCTACACCAGAGCCTCTGCTAGCTTAAAACGCCCTTAAATTAATTTTTAAAATGCCAATTTTCATGATAAATACAGCAGGTGTACATAAATCGCAGATTTTAAAGATCGCAGATCGCATAAATTTTAATTCAAGCATCTCGACACATCTTTGAGAAATTACTAATAGAACAAAGTCATCAAGGGCGTGGATGATCGCCTCTTCTCGCGATCAACACGGGCACTTCCACATTCTGCTTCACACAGACATTGTATGATTTCAAGAATTACCCTTATTTTCTGGAGTAACTATTTGATTTTCATCCGTAACTTACAAAACTGTCTCGGAGGCTACACAAGACTTTCATGGATTTAAAAAATGAAACGCAACGCAGAGACACGGCTGCCTTCATTCTCGATATGTCGTTCCTCGAATCTGCGATGATGGAAGGTGGCTTGCGCACGGGCTCCCAAGTAATCAGAGAATGCAGATCCCCGAAAAGAAAAAAGGCCGACATCATCAACCACAGAGGTATTTCAATGGGGAGGGTGTTCAACGGAAATCGCGCCACGTTTCGTGATCGTAAAGGCACGAAATGAGAGATGTCACGGATCGCTTGTCCTTCAGACAATTAGGGGATGAACGAATCTCACAATAAGGAGGCTACATTAGTTCATCATGGCGAAGTAATTTCAGAAAAGTGATAAGTCGTTCAAGATACAACAATGTAATCCGAACGATGGAAATCCCTCGTATACTTGGAAATATTATTATTCTGGGATACATAAGAAACCATTTACGGTCACTATTTCTGATTTCACCACATTATTTCATGGAGAATCAAAGACTTTCACGCAACTGGATGCTTAAGGGATCGTTTCACATCGAACATAGTATATGACATCCAATTTAACACCAGGAGAGGAACAGTGGCCGAATCGATGGAAGGAAAATGTACACAAGTGAAAAAACAAAGAGAAGACAATAAGACGGAAATGTTTGGGAGAGAGAGAAAGATTAGGAGGCGGAATGAGAGAAATGAATGGGGTCGAAACAAAAGGCAAGCCAAGAAGGATATGAGGAAGATAAAAAAATGTGTGGGGGAAAAGGACGGCGTCAGCACGACTGAGGGGAGGGTTAATGACGAAGACATATACGAGAGGGCAAAAGGGTTGATGGAGAACGTTGCTAGGGAGACTTAAGGGGCAGAAACAACGACGGACTTTTCGGCGAAAGAACAAAATATCAGTTGAGGAGAAAAAGAACTCATAAAAAGAGTTCATTGACTAAGGCGCTGAAAAGAAACTGGAATAAGGGGAATATGGAGAGTTATTCTTCGACAACGTATTTATGTTAACGTCAGTTTTCGTAGAAATTGGGGCGATAATAGTTCAATGTTTGTAATATAGGCATAGGTAACTCATTTTTGTGATCGCGAATACTTTTTACAATTTAAAACATATTTCATGTCTTTTCCCGGGAGAATAGACGGTATAATTTTACATAATTTTATTTCCTATATATTCTACGTTTCAATTCAGGAAATAATACAAAATCGGAAATTAAAAGGGATGAGGTGTAAAAAAGGAATATTCCTTCAAAATTCGATAAGTGAGTTAGAAATAATAGTAAAATGTCTTTATCTACATATCAACCCTGCAAGCCGCCTTTCAAGGAGTACTTGTACCATCACTCTGATACACTCCAAATATGTATTCTTGAAACGACTTCTTCCAGCATCTATTTCTCTGATATTTCTCTCAGAACCAGAACGGCTCAGAATCAGAATCGAAATATTGTTTGGAAACGAATCGCCTTTATTAAGACGAGATTGAGACGAAAAGCGCAACGTAAAGTGTAAAAGTGTAAGATAACGCGTTTAAGTCGTACTTATTCCTCTTTGGTCAGTCTCCTATTCCATCAAAGTCAACGTCATGCTCCAATCAATTTTTAATTGAAAATAATAGTAATAAAGAACAATGAGAAGGAAATCCTAGGAATACAACCGTGGATATAAGAAACCAAAGTTATTCTTAGGGAAAAGGGAAGTTAGTAGGTAATAGTTACATTAATGTGAGTTCAGTAGAGAAGAATAAGCTGAGATTTCTTAAAACTTCGATATCTCACCGTCATTCTTCAAGTGTAGGTTTCATTAAAACACACTTTTTCGCTTTCATTCATTTTCTGAAGCAATTGAAACGACTTTTAATTTTCTAAAATATCTGTGGAGTGAATTCTACAGGTATTTTTAAAGTACTGGGTCGATAATTAACTAATATTTCCAGAGATCGAAAAAGGGGAAATGTAGGACGTTTGCATACGCTGTTATGGATCTCCAGATTGGCTCCGAGAGTTAGTTTCATTGAGGGAAACATCGACGAGTGAGATGTGCCGCCGAAACTTCCAAAGATGAAAGTAGCTCGTGGTTGGGAGAGGAAGGGCAATTGGAAGAAAGGGGTCGTAAGTGCACGGCTACAATTCAGCTGCTAAACTTAAATTAGGAAACTGGAATGGCGGTGAGTTCCATAACGCAAGGCGTTCTTCTTATGGGATGGAACGAGTTTCCTTTTAAAAGACACGCGACGGGGAGTAAATAGAATCATCAAGATCATAGCTAGGAAACAGGATGCGGAAGACGGACGCTAATTAAGACATACGAACGCTATGGGAAGCTAGGAGTCGTTTGTAATTGAGACAGAAATACGAACTGGATTCCATGCAAATTGAAGTGAAATTACGCATCCGATACAATACACAAATTCCAAAACACGGTTTACACGAGAAAACAAACCAGTCTCCTAATGAAGGAGCAGCGAGGATAAATACTAATTGTGTATGCTTGGATTTGACCCACTCGCAAAATAACAGAAGGAAAAGACCGATAGTATACGTACTCGGGTATGTATCGACCGGAAATCGAAATTCGGAATTTTGATTTTGACAACTGCAGCAATTTGTTAAGGCCAGAAAATTGACAGACGTAAAAACTGGAAATTTAAGCAAAAATCCAAAGTTCGACAGATAAAAATGGTCTTATTTAGATTTTAATGTTGCTATTTAAGTTGAAAAATTGATTTCGGAGAAATATAAAACTGGAACTAATAAATAAGACAAATAAGATATATAATAATAAGAATTTCTATAATGAAAACAGGATAATTACCTAAATTACATCCAATTAAATAATTATTATTATTCAATAGCACATATAACCATTCCCTAACCAGAAAATTCCGATTAGGAGGGACTAGAACCCGGGATCTTGGAGTTGGAAAGCTAGCACGCTGACCACTACTGCGGTCCTTTAATACATTTCTATTTGCTTATTTTAGTCTTTCCTCTCGTAAATAAATATTATCGGCCATGACACCACACTGAAATTATTCAGAAATTAAAATGAGAATTTTCTTTAAAAAATTAAGTTGCCTTGAGTCCTATATGCACTATGTATATTTCATTCACTCGAAAGAGCTTCCCTTTTAATAAAAAATTAAGGAAAATAGAATACAATACTTACAATAGAATACAAACGCCTTTGTTAGGCAAAATTGAGAGTCCCATCTTCCATTTAAGCCTTGTCAGAATTTTCAACAAAATACGAATACATAACATAATACTAAACCAGAAAATATACAGATTTTTAACAAGCTCGGCAGAAATAGGAAATAAAAGATAGAAGAAAGAATGGTAAAGTGGAGAAACAAAACTGTTTTTTTACGATCACGGAAAAATGTTGCAGGAAAACACTCACAAAGAGAAAAGGGTGTGAAAAACCTGCGAAAGTTGCAGGAAAGAGTGAAAAGAGAGAGAGATAACTAGTAGTATACATAGTAAAAATTACAAAAGTTGTTAACGTATACAATACACATGAGATCATAGGAATTCTTTGCCAAAAGTTTGTTTGAAAGTTGTGCATAAATGAAATTTAAATATGGTGCATAGTGTGAACATTCTAAGTCAAATGCGTTTAAGATAGAAAATAAATAAATCATAAAATTAGCAAGCTAGTCGTCAATTTTTTAACAAATCATTTTCCTATTTTAATTTAAATTACGTTCCATCTATGAGAATATCTATTCAAGTTAAGGAGAGATCGATTTGAATCAGTAAGTGACAGCCAGCTCATCGCCCATTTTAAAGAAAAAATCTATAGAATGAAAAACCATAAAACAGATGAGGTTGATAAAGTTGATAAGAGACGGCTGTACTTCGTGAAACGCCATTTAAACAGATGAAGACTAAACCAAACTTTGTATGTTTCACTAGATATTTATATTGACGACCGGTTTCGGCCCTTGATGGCCAGGTTATTGAATGGAAAAGCATAAATTTCAAACTCGAGATAAAAGTAGTTGAAATGAGGCTGATAACAGGCGTTTTCCTTAACAATTTTCGCTCTTCATTATGGCCAGGAATGACCAGAAAATCCGCACCCCAGACGAGAATTCAAACTAACGATTTTGTGACGAAACGAAAAAAGAGCCACTGTTAAGACCAAATATTGGGCGTTGGTCGCTCTAAATGACAAAAGAATAACGATTTGAGGCAAAGCGTAGGCGAAGAGGAAGTCACGGAAAAGGAAGAGATGTGGAGTGAAATGTTAAAAGGAAAGGGTAACTTTAATTTCATTAAATAATTAATTAGATTTTTTCAGTTAATTACTTTCAAAAATGAAAGATACAGAGATTTTCCGATTATCAGATAATAAAAAAGTTAAAAAATATAACAATTAGAGGGAAATATCAATTCGCAGTGGTAATGTGTTTAATAGTAATCGCTTTTCTAGTAAAATCTTGAGGGGATAGATGATGTTGATGTGGAGCAATCTCTGGATAAGTGTAATTTTGTGAGATTGGTGGTGGGATGATGCAGAGGGAATGGTATTGTCTGCATCTGATGGTTTCTTATGTATACTAATATCCATCTTTTGGTTATTCAGAGATAGGGTAAGAACAATCTTGATCATAACTAATACTATAATGCGTATGTATATGGTTTCAAGATGGAGTAATGAGGTAAGAAAAAAAGCAATGAAAATCTGCAAGACAGAACGAAGAAAAGTAAGTTGGAACACGGCTGTTAATGATTAGAGATTTAAAAACACTTCATAAGCCTAATGTCGGCAGGCGAAACTCGCATTTAGTGACAAACGGGACGCTCCGGATTACCGATTTCTTGGAAAATCCCTATGCGCATTTCGGAAACTAAGCTTCCAATTTCAAGGGCTCCACAATAGGAAAAATGTTCTCAAACTTCAAACTTTTACCATTGAGGAGTCCTTGAAAATGGAAGTTAGTTTCCGAAATGCGCATAGGGATATTCCCAGATATCGGTAATCCGGAACTTCCCGTTTGTCTCTAAACGCGAGTTCCGCATGCGAACAATAGGCTTACGAAGTGTTTTTAAACCTCTTAAGAAAGAACGAGTAAAAGGAAATCGGCCTTAGAATTCCTAAAAATTATCGTCATTCATTCCAACGTAATCTTGAGAAACCTCTTGGTCGTTAACTTTTCCTCAAACATCGGAGCCAGTTTAAGTCAAAGGTGAAGTCTACATTTAACTATGGATAAAAAAACCCTGATAGAGTGGAAGGAGAAAGATAAAGGGGCGGAACAAGGACACTCCAATTTATAAAAGAGAAGACGCGCGTCAGCTGTCTTTTTTTTTCCTTTACGCAGTCTCAATTAGCGAAAATCCACCCACGGCCTCGGGAGACGAATCTGAAGGTGGCCCTAAACGGAATTCGGGTGTTCGTTTATTTATAACGTGAGATTCCCGACAAAAAGGAGACATTCGAATAGCCGCTCTATTTTAAAACGAGACGTATTTATTAGTGATGTCTGCATTTTATTTGCAGTATCGAGGCCTAGCAACACAAAAAACAAGCGGCGGATTGGGGAAAAAGAGGTCGGAGAAATATGTAAAGAGCAAAAAGAATGGTCGGTATCCAGTCAAAACAAAAACAAACGCCGTCTGCGCTTGTATTGCGATTTTCACTCTTTACTTGATCGAAAAATTCCATCCGCTGAATATGAGCGACTCGATATTTATAAATAAACAGCAATTTACAAAGCGATACGAAGGACAATATGATGAGAGAGATATCGTTCCACCAAGCAAGAATCAATATTCTCGATTAGATAGATTAATTTAAATAAAAACAAATGGCACACATCCCAATGTAATACTCAAGGGGTTATTGGCAGCCATTCCGCTAAATCGACCCAATGTATATTTATTAATTTATTCGTAAATGCGTAAAACTTTATAGAAATACTATACCATAAAGTTTAAATTAAAGTTATACATTAAGAAAATTTTACAGGTTTTTAGATAAATTACAAAGTTTTACATCAAATACATGGTCGTACATCCATATAGTCATATACATTATTATTTTATTTCAGTGATAAATAAGAAATATAAAATAAAGAATTTAAGTACAAGCACGACAATTCCTATTTTCACTTTAAAATGACTAAAAACTATGAAATGACATGATATACGTACATAATCACAAAAGTTGAGGGGACAGCCGTGAGGTCACATTATACAGTACATACTTTACTTTTTGTAAATTTTTACATTTTTCAACACAAAAGTCAACTACAGAATAAGTTAGTAACCGATTAATAAAATATTATCATTTTTTTATATTTCATTTATGAAATATAAAAAGGACATTAATGAATGAGTTTAGGCTTCGAGGGATCCTGTTTATGTTTTTATATTGTTTTTCTCAATAAATAAAATAATCTTTTACGCATCTTCCACTTTATGCTCTAAAGGTGAAGATAATTACGAAAACTTAAACTTTAAATTGTTTAAAAAATGTACACTAACTTGTATTTCTCTAAAATGTTCATTTCTTCTGAATCCTCTGTATTTTCCTTTTATGAATTTTATAATTCATCTAATGCAATTTACAACTAGTATTCGCAAAATGACATAATGAAGTAAAACATTCGATATGATTCATTAACACTTAAAATCTATTCTAATTCAGCTTACGTCAGATAATCAATTCCGAGACAGAGATTTTCAGAAATACAGAATAATCGGCTGAAAGAGTCATGATGGAAGATTGAATATTTCACTGGTATAATCAAATTTGAAAGAATTCCTTTAGTGGAAAACGTCCCAGATATTGCTCAATTTCTAAACTCACTCTAATATATGGATGCTACTCTAATATGCCATTACATACCAATCACAGAAGAGTGAAAAGAAAGTACATAATTTAATTTCAGAAATATAGTATATCTGACATTCCACGGAGTTAAAGCGATTTCAATAAAATCAGTTAAAGTCAAAAAATAGACAGCAAAATTTTGGGAGAAAATTACATTAGTATCTGACATTTCTAAGCGTGAGATATTCTATGTTTTATTGTATGGTTAAATTAGAAAAGGATAATTAGTTACTTGCATAATTTTTCTACCTTTCAATTCACTGCTGTTTATTCCGTTCCTTGTTAACTTACCCCATCCTTTATATCGTCTAACATTTTTTGCCTTTGTCTTCCCCTCTGTCTTTTCCCTTGTATTTACGAATCTCTTTACTATCAATATTTCACCATTTCCTCTGTCGACACTGAATTATTTCAATTAAAACCCTCTCCTCCCCGATCATCTTTAGAACTTCCGTGTTTGTTTTCCTATCCACTAAACTTACTTTTTCTATTATACGCCATACCCACATCTCGAAGGCCTCAAATCATCTAATGTCCACCCTTCTTAACTCCATGTTTCACACCCATACAGCAAAGCACACACGGATTTTTCCAATTTTTTCCTGATTCCTTTGTCAAGATTGTTATAAATATTTTTTAGGTTAGGTTCAGTTAGTTATATCCACTAAAATATAAACCGATGTAATATAAGGATATGCTTGGAATAGATATTAAGAGCAATTTAGTCCGTTTATTGAAAAACGTCTTACATTCATTACTTTCCTCCGATTCACATAAAACAAGGTTTGATAACGTAATGCACAATCTGAGGAATGTCAAACAGTAATTCAAGCTTCAAGTACAAAGGGTTTACTATCAATGGATATCATGAGAACGTAAATACTTCGACGACATTGAATTGATAAAACTGTTTTAATTCTCCTTATCAAGAAAGGCGTTCGGAGTTAATTATACACGTAGATTACCTGCGTCTTAACAGTCTTCGCCTTAAGTATCTAAAATGACAGGTACTTATGTCGCTGAGATAAGAAACTGGAGATAAAATTGAAGTTCTTTTCGCTCAATTATCAACTACATTATGTGACATTTCACATAATGTAGTTGACATTGAGATGGGAGTTTCTCTTGCACGAGATTCAAGGACGGAAGAATGATTAACTTCAATTTAAGAGGTGAACCGAAGGTGCCTTAGCTTATTTTAAGCTCAAAAGCCAATCAAATCCGAATCGCGTCACGCTCTTAATATTTCAAAGCGAAATATATTTCGAGCCCGTCATGTAGCTAACGCGGTGAGGGGCGATTCTTAGCCAGAAGAAAGCGAACATAAAACGAAATGAAACGACGCCCTTCCCTGGTTGCCAGAGGGAATAACACAGAAAAAATGACTGGGAAAGCTCTTGGGTGTCTGTCCTCTACTATCCTGTCGCCACGAATATAGAACCCAAGTAAACTTGGAAGCCTAAAAATCTTCATTTTTAAAAACGAACAGATGTAAGAGCAATTTCTGGAGTCAGGAATAAAAATAACCAAACCAAGAGAGCTTGGACGACGCGATACTTTTTCACTAAAAAAGACCCGAGAATAAGCCAAACCAATATAATACGTGAAATCCTGAAATTTAAGAAACGTGGAGACTCTTTTATTTCATTAGCTATGAAGGAGTCATAAGAACCAGAAAATTAAACGGAAAGCATAAAAGGTAACGATTAGTCAAATGTAGATATTAAATACAAAACGCTTCTATGATAATTACTATATTTGCGAGGATATTGACGTACATACATGAGTGGTAAACTACACATGAGGAAAAGAGAGTGAACATTCATTTAATGAGGTCTTTTTTTGCCGTCGGCATCACCTTGGGAAATAAAACCTGTTTGCAAATAAAAGAAAACAAAATTTACTTAATAATTCAAAATACTTATATCGGTCCGCGGCGTAAAATCAATCTGAAAGATGAATTATAGCAATACTAAATATCAGTATTAGAAAAATGTTAGTATCGCTGAAGGAACGCCCAAAAAATTCGATGATATCCTGAAATATTCCGCAAAATTAAACAAAAAAGAAAAATCAATAAAAGAAATGATATTATGTGGGTTTAAAAAAATGAAAGTCTGGGCTTAGGGAGAAAAAATAAAGCTTAGCAGGAAAACGCCCACGAGAAGGAGGGCGTGAAAAACCTGCGAAAAACCTACCGACAGTAGCGAATAAAATTTAATAAGAACGCGGGAGAATAAGAAAAAGTAGCTAAGAACAAGCTTGAAAAAACATTTAATGCACATTCATATAGAAAGTACAGAAAATAAGAGAAGTTGAATTTACTTAAAATAAAACTGAGAGAAACTAACAAAAAATAATAAAGCAACGAAGGAAAAAAACAATGAAATATCGAAGAACAGAGAAATACTGCAATAGTAACAAAGTAATGAGGAAAAAATGCTGAAAGCACACTGTGCACAAGGAATACTATCGAATAAGTTAAAACCAATACTCATTGTTGACTTCCTAGAGAATTTATTTTTATGCTTCTAAATTATTAAAATAAAAATTTGTCTTGTAACAAAAGGATTATTGCTTTGAGCTCATGTTAAATCACTAAAAACAATAAAATCCGAATTAAAATTTAGCAACATTTACTAAGTTTTGGAAACAATGAGACAAAACCTTTCGCGAAATTCTGAAGCCTTAAATTTTTAAGACGCACTGCAAAACGAAGTTTTGAATTCACACATGCTTAACGATTATATACACCATACTTTTGAACAGAACGCTAAAAATGTTCGTAAAATTACATTGGACGGTTATAAAAAGAGAAAAAAGATATCATGAAGGTATAATTGGCGGATGCATTCAGAATTTCTAAGGTAACACTTCACATATTAAAACGCTCCATTAGAGTGAACTTTTTACTATACCACACAAAAACAATCTACACACGACCATGGTTTCGTAGCATGGCTACATCATCATCGTGTGTAGGTTGTTTTTGTGTGGTATAGTAAAAAGTTCACTCTAATGGAGCGTTTTAATATGTTTAATATTAATAATTACAATAATAATAACAACAACAACCACAATAATAATAAAATATTCTTATTGAATGGCGAAATTGAGACTTCCTAGTNTTAGTAACTTCCACGGGAATTTCTTTTATTTTCACGACCGGTTTCGTTAACGAATTAACATCTTCTGGTGAGGAAATAGGAGTATTTCCTCACCAGAAGATGTTAATTCGTTAACGAAACCGGTCGTGAAAATAAAAGAAATTCCCGTGGAAGTTACTAAGTTTCATTCCTTCTGAAATGTCTCCTCCATTCCACCAAGTGACGCTTGACCACATCAATTTTATTTAATTACCACAAGGTTAGCCCTGAGTCTGCATCGTAACACTTCACAGCTACGCTGTAATTTCGATACATATGTAATGAATAACCAACAACTCCAGATTAGTTCTATAAAATATTCTGATGCAAAAGATTTTAATAACAATGAAATCATGGCAAAGATTCAAACCCATTATGAAATTATACCATTCCCTGATAAAATATATATTCAGATCTTACAGTATAAATCCAATATATGAATTTGGCGAGAGCGAGATTACGTTGTTTCCAAAATGTTATCACATTAAAAAGAGTCTCTTTTAAGTTTCCGAATACCTTTTTGTGGAGGCATAAGAATTTCCGCCTACGCTGTTTGGGTTAATAGGGATTTACACGGGGCTTTTGCGGAATATAAGAGAGCAAGGTAACGTGGAAGCCGTTCACATTTCAGCATTAAAGAGTTTTTCTACTCGACATTCCGCGCAGTTTTTCAGATGAAGGACTCCTCAAGACAGTAAACCGCAAGAATGCCAGTCTGCGGTTTTCTGTGCTCGGGCGGCAGTGGCGGCGAATCTCATTTATAAAATAGAAACCGCTACGGCGTGTGGCAGGGGGTGATAAGTGAAGTGATAGCGGGCACAAGGTTTCCTTCCATCCCATCGCTCGCTTTGAGGAATCAGTATTTAGTTTGTATTGAATCAGTATTCCGAAAGAGGCTAAACCATAATTAGCATTGAAACATGACTGAATTTAATTGAGCAGAAAATTCTCTATTTCCATATCTTTAGTGAAAAATTTTAATTGAAAAGAAATAAAACTTAAAGTTGAAAGAAACAGAGTGGTAGCCGAGTGGAATAAAATTGATAAATAATAATAATAAACTAAAGCTGCACTGGTCCGCTGTATATTAAAAATTCATGACTTCAAAAATGCGTTGACAAAGTGCGACGGTATCATTTATAACTATTCTCATTTGCATTACTTAGGTCAAATAATAAGGACTATCGCGAGCATTTGCTTATCGTAAAATGCTTGATAAGTTTCTCCGCTTATCTCAGTCTACGGTTAATCCTTCGCATGAAATACGGCACTTAGCAAAGATATGGTATGTACAGTCTACCATAAGCAACGAAAAGCTTTGAAGAGGGGGCTGGGCAAAATAATAATAATAATAAAGGACTTTATTCAGGGTGAGATTGAGACTAACAAGTCTCTTCTTACATCTAACCCTAACCAAAATGAGGAATGAGGTAGTTTGAAATTGTTCTCCTTACTGAGGCAGAACGCTATAAGTGGAACAAGTCCACGATAGTGAAGCACAATGACGCTACGAGTAACTCTTTTTGTAACATTCAAAAAGGAGTGACTTTAATTGTCATTATTCAAAATCACTCATACCTCTATCGCTTTCATATCAACACAGCCATGAACAAGACTGAGACAAAAGTAAATTAAAGTTACAATTTTCTCTATCCCGTTCCAAAAGACCAATGACCAAAGATGTGGTATAGCAAATATTTCAACTTTTCACCTAAGAACACGCCAATTGCCGTGAAATTGATAAATTTAATAATTTTCACAACTTATATATCTAACATATGAGTTTACATGAAAAAACCTATCGTAGGATGTAATTCTGAAGGAAAGAAGAATCTGTGAAAATTGGAAGCTAACACAGATATTCAGTTCAGGTACTCTTTCGTTTTATCGATTTTAATTCAGAGTAAATTATATATGGCTATATACTAAGAATTATTGGTAACTATAACGATGATAAGTATGAGAAAAAAACAGAATAAGCGACCAAGCGAATAAGTTTCCATAAAAGAAAATCCGAATTTCGAATTTTCGTGGAAGTTAAGGGTTTCATTTCGCACTTTCTCCGACCAAACGAATCTAATCCGAATATCTTCACTCACTGCAATGATGCCAATGAGATTCCTCTCGGCACATATGAGGCCCATAAATTCTCCTTCCTGCTAAATGATGCTAAAGGAAAAACTTTCATCCATACCACCACAGCTGTGAATAGGGCGATATTTTTTGTTCCTTAACCTAAAGCGGAAACAAAAATGGAAAGCGGTTCTCTTTTTAATTCTCATTGAGTTTTGTTTTTTCTATAGTATTTTTCTGTTCTTACAATATAAATCCCTGAGATATCTTTTTATGGTAAAGTTGTGCGTTGTGACAAGTCATGGGAAATGAAGAATGTGTCGCTATAACCCGCATTTATAGCATGATATGTTGTTAATGCTACATATTTATATTACATATTTACATTCGAATGAAAATGGCTTTTAGAGCAGACTTCCGATCGTGAATTAGGTATAATATTCCCATACGGAAAGTGATACAAAATTTTCAAATCATAACTTGTACATTTATCTAAAAATATTCACAGAAACATCTGAACTTATCAACAGATATACACGAGCGGATTAAACCAACAAACTACGTGAATGACCTTACTTCAATCTCGCCGACTAATTACACAAACGAGATGTGCTGAATTCAGATTAAAAATCGTCAAGTTCTAACCTACTGAAGGAATGCATAGATTGCTCGCTGCAAATAAGCTCAAGGAGTAAATTTAAATCACCTGTCTTCCGGATTATGACAACAAGATATAACACTATATATATCACTAGTAATAGTAGATATAGCACTATTTTATCGTTCAAAGAACATATTCGTGATGTTATAGGAAAGTAAGACACTGTAAAACACTGTGGGGATGTCCACCTAGAGTCAAAGAAATTGCTCATTCTTCCCTAATTCGATCTAGTCTCGAATACTGCTGCGCGATTTGGGATCCACATGAAGTAGAGTTAGTTTCAGATTAAGAGATGGTCCGACGCAGAGCAGCTCGCTTCGTCAGCGGAGATTTGAGGTTCGACAGTAGCATTACAGTTGTGATTAAATCCCTCGGGTGGAATTCGCTCCTGGCGAGAAGATCTGATTAACAACGGAAGCTTCTCGGCAAATACATCGATTCAGAATTTTTAGAAGAAGTTGAAGACACTGTAATTTCAGCAAAAAACGAGTGAGATCTCCGAGAGGCGACGACCAAGCGTTACAAGGAAATAATCGCTAAAACAGATTGTTACTTTTGGTCGTTCTTTCCGCAGAGCATCAGAAAAGCAAACAAGATGAATTAGGTTAGGTCTATGGTGTTGATACACTCCTTGCCATGCGCCACTGGCGGCTTGCGGGGTATGAATATAAATCCGAACGAATTATATTGTAAAAAGAAATGCGCTTCAACGTTAGGCCCTGACCACAATGAGTGCCTTCCTTATGTCTCCTTAGAAGGGTCCAAAGGGTAACACGAAAACCAGAGGTGGAAGCAAGGGTTAGTGCGAGACGCATCATCAGATGCCTCATCCGCCAACTGCCTCTGAATCATCCCTCATCCCCTCTGTCCTCCTGAAAAAGAATTCCCAACCTGAGTCTCAGATCATGTTCGTAACGCTGACTTTTCGTCGTGACATATTTTAACAAATCGTAACGCCTTCCGCAGCACTTCCTCGAGTTCGCGGGCACACGTTTCATCCGCTGAATCCTACATAATCAAGGAAAGTCTCGCTTTCTTGCCATTCTTACTCCACACTGAGCAAGAATGCTGTTGGTCTGCATAAATGCAGAACTACCTTATGAAAAACACTTTTCACCGCATTCGATAAGGACCTCTTTAATCAATGTCATCACTCAACATCACATTCCTTATTGGATTTCATAAGACCTTATCCATGAACATGAAGCAAAAGTAAATGGTGGATTCACTTTTTCCTGTCCTGAAACAAAAGACGAATGATAAATAATCCACGGATCAAAATATGGTCGATTCGAAGAATATTCATCGAATCAGAAACAAGCATCTACATAAATACCCTGAATCTAACATCTGGAGCAGTCTTGTAGCACCTCGCATATTCGCCTCGAAACTCGAGATACGCACGTCGCCCAACTTTGAATGCAATTGTGGAGACAAAGGGGGGGGCGCAGAGTGAGAGATGGTGCCACGCAACGAAAAGAAGAAAAATGGAAAGAAAGGCTTTGATGATTATTGTCGTCCTTGCGCAGATAGTTAGCTATTTTATACTCCAAATAAATGCAAAGTTAACTTTTATCGTTTGCAGGCTTTACTCTTTCTGCAAAATTTAATTGGAAAGAATTGTGATAAGAAATCGAGACTAAAACTCTACAATTACAAGAGCCCTGTAAGCGTGTTGCAGGGGATTTGAACACCAAGCGTGACCTCCTTAGCTTATTGTTGTGGCCTACTGTTCGTGGAAAGAATGAGTCCTCAAAACGACTTGATTTGTGCAAGCGTTCGCAGCATTTGCGTAACGTTAGCTTTTACATCGTAGCACTTTTTAACAAAACGTATCGCCATGCACTGCACTTGTATAAACATGATTAAGTTACTTTAATAGACAAAAACTCATTTTCGCCTAAATCACAGATGACCGAGCGCTTTCCCTCCCTTTCCTCACGGAGTGTGGTTTGCATGAAATGAGCGAGGGAATACTCAGACGGTCTCGACCACTTGGTGCGCCGCTCTGCCATAGTGGAAAAATGATGGCAGAGAGTGGGAAAGAAGCGCCAAACAGTCGCACGCCATGACTACCAAGGACAAAAAATAAACAAAGCAAAGCAATTGTGGAGACAAAGGGGGGGCCGCAGAGTGAGAGATGGTGCCACGCAACGAAAAGAAGAAAAATGGAAAGAAAGGCACGCCTTGGAGATCTGCGTGGGCTCAAGAGATCTGAAAGGGACGCCATGTCCATTTTATTTGAGTCGCATGCGAAAGCGACATCATTAAAAAACCCAAGTTACTCTTCCATCTGTTAATCTGGGGCGGATTTATAATAAGCCGCAATAGGCGCTAGCTTAGAGCCTCATACATATGGAGAGCCTCAATTCTAAACTGTCAGTAACGTACCTCAAATTGTTCTTGTTTTTCGCTTCAACGAAGAATTTCATATTTGTTAGATAAGTGTACGTAATACGAGTATATTTCGTATATTTATAGAATATGTTACACCGCTATCTCACTATATATTGTAAAGTCTATCCATCATTATATGAAATTCATAGAAATACTGTGTACAACTCAATTCAACATTCTTGCAGTAGTGAGGCGACAGAGATTTCAATGGGATGTACATTTGCGTATTTTATAAAAAATTCCAATTTTCACTCCTAGTTCTTAGTGGGGGCCACAATCTGATCTTTAGCCTCTGATAGGTTAAATCCGCCCCTGATCTCTATAGAAACCAATGAGAAAGGAAAAAGGAAAGAAAGAATGGGAAAGGAAGTCACTGAAGATAATTATATACTTTGTCTCTTTCACTATCTTAATGACAATTTCCTCTTAATCTGGAACTCGAGTGGGTCACTTGAAATGATCAAATGGGTCACTTGGTAAGTCTTATGGGTTTCGGAATCCTGATGTAGAGATGACCACATCTTAGGTACACACAACAAAGGAAGATGTTGACTACGTGGAATTTAAAAGTGAAGCAGGAAATACAGCCGACTAGAAGACCGACCGACGAAGAAGAAAAGTAGCGAAGGATTTTCACAATAAATTGACATATATCGGATAAATGTTCGTGATAAAAAGGCAGTTTAACCGTTAATGATAGGAGATATTTAAACAATTAAGATGATTATTTTCCTTCCGTAAATACGCTCCCTCTGAATTCTTCGTCAACGGCAGCAACTTTGTATGTCTTTTCTTCCAAATCCACAGTCCTCGCCAGGAGCCTTATCACAACGCCCTCCTGTTCCACAATAGCAACCAAACACATCATCTTGCGATGCACCTTCTCGAGCTCGCAAAGCTTTTCATTCGCAGGATCAATTGTTAATTTGTCGACTTTTCTAGATGAGACCCTGATAAGGGATTCATTTTTCGCTTTCTTGAAAAAGCGAAAATTTTTAATTATTTCGATAAATTAGAGCAAATCTATTAAAGCGTACTTTTGTTCGAATTTTCTAAAAGGAAGGCTTATATCCTATACATCTTCAGTCGTGATTTCCTTAAATTAGTGAATATAATGAAATAGGGAGGGAAAACTTGGTGTAACTCTCATGAATAACTTAACGTGGAGTACCTACATCAGTAATAAATGGTGGTAAGCACTCAAGAAACTCGGTTTCGTTAAGAGAATAGTCCGTCGGAGCGAAGAAAAAGGTTCGCGAGCGATGTTATTTAAAGTTAGTTAGGCCTCATCTTGAGTATTCGTTTAGTGCATGGAGCCCTGCTGAAAAGTGTTGTATTCGGGAATTAGAAAAGCTGCAGCGAAAGTCAATACGTAGGGTGAAGAATTGCTACGATAAATCAGTGAGTGTTACACAGATGCTTTAGTACGCAGGATGGGAATCTCTAGAAGATTTAAACAACGGCTGAATCTTTAGTACATCCATGGTGAATGCACCCCCTGCCACACGCCGAAAAGCTTCTAGCAGGGTAAAAATGTAGATATAAGTGAAACTATGTGACAAATCGCCTTACCACTTACTTTACATTTCATTTCATAGCAACGGAGGAGTACGAGAAGAGAAGGAAACAATGGAGTAACTTTAAATTAAGGCTCCAAATCTTCGAAGCATAAATTCTCCAGAGATATAAACAGTTACAGCCGTTATTTATACCTCCATAAAAGAAGCGAACTGGGTCCAATCACGTATTTGTCAGTGACACCGACGAGATCCTCAAGGTCGATCGAATGACTGAATCAGGACCTTTTTCGCGACATTAAATTCAGAAAACGAAAGTCCCGAAATCGATGACCGAGAAAGGAAAGCGAGGAACAGCAAGACCTCCCATTCCCTTCTATAAATAGAATTTGCAGAGGATGTTCCTTCTTGGGCCATCTAGATTAGGATCTTCCGCAGATCTTGCCGCTTCCTCTTCACCCTACGGACGTGACCTACGCATTCCTCTCCTTTTACAGCCACTTTTCTCTCTCTTTCGTTTGAAATGCGAATACCTTTTCGGGAAATAGACCACTCCTTTCCTCCTGATTATCCCTTAGTCTGCACAGCGAATTCCAACCACTTCTCAGGAGTAACAGTTTCCTTCCAATGGATCCGTTATTTATAATCACGCGATGTTTAAATGTATCGTACGTAGTAATGGGACGATTAATTGTAATCGGAACTTTCTTGGGTATCAGAACTGGAGAATCTTTAACCAAAGTTCCAATTCCAAAACGATTCCGTGGAATTTTTAGTTTAAAACTCAACCTTCAATTAATGATTCTGAGGATAAACACACAAATGCATACTGATTATAACCATTGGTAAAACTACAATCTATATAGATGTATATAACACTGGTAAATATATATATTGGTAAAACTACAATCTATATAGATGTATATAACACGTATATGTATACGTAAATGTGCTATATCATAATGATGTAGATGCCCCCCTGCAACACGCCGAAATACGACTTGCAGCGTATTCATGTAGATGTAGATGTAAATATTGTATTTAATGTGAATTTATTTTATTATTCTTGCGTAAAAAATGAAATCGAAGATTCTATTTAATTCTCGAACTTCACATTTACCTTATTCCAGTTCGTTTCAGTTCAAATTGAATTTTTTAAATATTTTAATCTTAACATTTTTATGGTGTTAATACAAAGGATACCTACTCTATTTTATGAGCTTTCGAATTTATTATTCTTCGGAATAATTTGTCAACAAGTATACCTTGTTAATGAAGTAATTATTTCCCAAACTAAAATAATGAACTAAGTCCACTGTTTCGGCCTTAACTCAGTTCATCTGATGAAAGAGAAATAAAAACAACTTTTACAGGTTTGCCATGACCGAGGTATCAACGCTTGGTGTCATTACATCGTGTATACGATGCCACACATTGAAACTTAGGTCGTAGAAGATTAAAATTCCGCGGAAAGATGTAAAAGTTATCTCTATTTCTTTTATCAAAAATAATGAATTTTAATAACTGCAGGAAGTTTACGGAAGTATCAGGGATTGCACTGGAAGTGGTTACAGTTTTGGTAGTCCTAAGTACGTAAAGTTAACCTCATGAAGGAATTCAATGGAATAGATTTGAACGAATTAAACGTAGGGATTTAAATGCTTCGTTTAATTCATAAATAGGCAAATTTAATTTTTTAAGCACCACATTGCGTTCTATTTAAGAATATTGTTTTGAATCGCCGTTGAAGCGTTCTACACTTTCTACTATACATTTACTGATTGTAAATGAGTTTATTAAGTCTAAGGGCCGAATTTGCAGTCACCACTTGAGCAAGTGCAGAATCGCCACTCCGTTGAGTGTTGCCGTATTTATAGTAAAGAACTCCTCTCGGCTCATCCGATTGCAACTATGATGACGGATAGAGATTACTGATGACGTCTCTTAGGCGGGAAATTCATCCCACAGCCAGGATTGGGTAGCGTTTTTCTCTTTCAAACAGATCTCACCAAAATAATGACGTTATAATTTTATTTATTTATCCTAGTTACCGCGCCATCTTGGCAACCCCTGAGCAAAGCAGTGTGCTGCGTCTCCTATGACAGGTACCACTCGCAGGAATGAAATGTTAATGATTTTAAACCTGCATTTAAAGAGTAAAGAAGTAAAAGTAAAAATTAGTTTACCATCTCCATAAAGGGATATATAATTTGGATTTTATATAACATTTTCTCTTAATGGAATTCTGAGAAAAGTGATACTGGTAGAGTCATTGTACTTCACTTGTGTTAACTTGTTCCACTTACAGCATTCTGGCTCAGTAAGGACACCAAGGAGAAACTACACTCAACTCACTCACTCAAGTTACAAAAATTATTTTTGCGATTAATACACATATGAACCTCTAGAAGCTGCCAATGTTGAATTTTCGGGTCGATTCCCTTTTCGCAGTAAACGTGACGTCCGGTACACGCGGCAACTCCGCCTGTCACGGACGAGTGCGTGTGTCACGCCTAGAGACGGGGAAATCGCTCCTTGGATGAGTTTCTGAGGACCCTTAAGGGGTGCGGGTGGAGGAGCAGTGTTGCCGAAGATACACGATTATTCCTTCCATTGAGCCAACGGTACTGCATATTGCAGCGTGTTACGATGATCAGAACAACTGACTCAGCTGTATAAATGATATTGCTAGGGGTCGATTAGAGATCGGGAGATGATTGGATGTTGATGGAATATTGTAAATAAAATTTATTACGGCAGTACTTATAATAGAATATAAGTAATACATAATCAACTCTATGTTGATAAAAATGGCAACATAGAGTTGACAGAGGCTGATTTCTAATAGAGCCTTTAGATGATGATAATAAGGGTCTCCAAGTTTACAAATAAATCGCTTAAATATAATCGTCTTAAATTGGTCTCCCTCCCGCACCCTATAGGAAGTAATTTTCGTAACGCTTCCTCCTCACCCGTCCACATATTTCATAGACCAAGATTAGATATATGTATTAATCACTGGTTCTGATATATGTGATGATCTAAAACTTCAAGGAACTGAAAGTTCTCTTCGATATAAATTACAATCCGCTAAGTGAACACCTGAATTTTCTTGAAAACAAACTAAACTTAGAATCATCGACACTTCATAATTCTCGGATCAAAATTAATTTTAGCACTTCCATGAAGCTATAAACCAGCCTTCGAAGAAGAATAAATGCATTTAAATCATTTCACTTGCTCCAATAATCTGTAAATAAATTGAGTAAAGTGAACTGCAGGAGCAGTAACGAATGCAGTTACTACCATTGCTTGAAAATGAAAGAAACATTCCTTTCTTCCTCTGTGTATCCTTCTCACGCTGTCGGTTTTGAGTAAGGGGAACTCGAATGCGTTGCAACGTCCTTCCGTTTCCTCTCGAGTGACAACGGAGAGCACATGGACGAATCACGGAGGACGAATTCGGAGAGCGAATCCGCGGTTAAGAAAAGAGAGAAACGACATAAATTTCTCTTTCTTCTCGCGACACTCCGCGCTTTCGCCGCTTTGCTTTCGAACGCATCCTTCCGCTGAGTGAAGCTGAGAGGAGACCGGAAAATTGGTCTGTCGAACGCTCACTGAAATTGCAAGCGGAAGAGTGATTCTCCGCGATGAACGGAACAACCAATGGAGGAATGTATCGACTTTCACTCTCGTACACTGTATCTACGCTCACCGCAATGGTCCAGAAGACGGAGGCTGTCTTCTGCTGTTTTTTCTCTGCATTTATACTCTTTATGGTACGGCTTCATCTGAACTGAACAAAAGACCCTTTCTCATTCGAGTAACATTTCTCTTTCAGTAATTTATATAAGATTGAGGCTGGTTTACACTGAGAAGGGAAAAGCTAACTCTAATAAAGATTTTTTTTGCATTTTCCTCATAATTTATTTTAAACGATAAAAACTATAGCAAGATAAAGTCCACGTAAGTGAAGCACAATGGCTCAAGTAACACTTTTCGTACCTTCTCATAAATAGAAACCATAATGAATGAATTATTCAGCTTTACTCATACCTCGGTAGCTTTCACATCATCACAGCCATAAACAAAACTGAGAGAAAAGTACATGAAAGATACCAAAAGACCAAAAGAAACCAAAAGTACCACGTACCAAAAGACAAATGAAAAATATACCATTCATTAGGACATGGTAGCAGGGCCAGTGATTTAGATACTGACACAGAAATAGTAACGAAGATATAATGAGTTAAACTATAAAAACGACGCGATGAGTTTTTCTTCATAATTCCGCCAAGGAAGACTAGGAATGTATCTGCAACAGGGATTCGGAAGAACTTGAAATATATTTCCGTTGGATGAGCAGTGCATCTAAAAGGACTCATTACAATCAACAAAACGAATTAGTTATTATTTCTCAAAAGAAATTTAGACTAAATTCTTCTTCGCGGATATACAATATCTTCTATCCGATCCCTGAATTGTACTCAGAAATAATTCAAATGATTCTCTTGTGAATATCTTAGATTGCCCGAAACAGTTGCTTTCCCGAACCATTTCTCGCCAATGGACGGTCGATAAAAACCAATAAATTCGTCAAATCATTCAAACAGAACGCGCTTTTTTCGCGATCATAAAACTTTCTTTTCATGAAATACTTCCGATATAGATATACTAAATCCCTTGAGTAAAAGTTACATAGAAAGAGACTTTCTCCGGGTGACAAATTGAGTAGAAAAAATGCAACGCATTAATAACGCGCTTTCGTTTTCAAAAGGATATTCCAGAATTCGAAACGAATTTTTTAATTTCAGCGTTCGACTCAGCGATGAGAAACGTAGCCACGGTTAAGACATCGAGTTATTGCGAGGGAATATACTTTCACCGAAGGAGGATATTTTTCACGATGATAATTCGGAGAAATGCAATCTGTAGTCAGTACAAATCGCGATTTCACGTCCGCATTCAGCCTTAGTTTCGAAAGAGTGGATTTAGAAACTTGCCAAGTGTGGCGGTACTTACTTGGTTTAAGACAATATCCTTATGAACTCATCTCCAATTAAATTGTAATATGAAAAGAGATAACAGGTAAAAATAAAGACATGACTGAGACTCGAACCCAGGTTTCCCACTTTCTGAGTAGATATTCTAACCACTGAACTACAGGGTCGGTCAGAAAGTAATGCCCAACATTTATTTTTTTTTTAACTATATATTCTACCACAATGAAAATTTCACATGAAAGAATGATGTTTTATCTCTTCAATATATTTTTCCACATAATCTCCTTAAGGTTATATTGCATTCCTCCAGCGATTTAACAGGGCATGTATGCCCTGTCGGTACCAGTCCTCGCTCTGGTTACGGACCCAGGTTTTCACTTTCAACCACTTCTGATTCACTCATACTCCATACCCAGCAACCAACTGTACTCCTATCGACTGCAGATGTTCCGTAGACTTTGCACAAACGTTTGTGAATATTTTCTACCGTTCCTTTCACTACGTACAGATATTCAATCACTGCACGTAGTCTATAACCGTTATCATGGTCATACTCTATTTGAAAGGCTCCTACAGCAATTCTATCTGCAGACGAAAACTGAAACTATGCACACATGCGGGAAACTTCATAGAATTCGAACCTACGATTGCGAATTACTAGCATTGGTTTTGACTAGAAAAAAATTGAGACAGTTTTTGACCAATCCTCGTACCATGCTCACTCCTTTTAAAATTAAATTTAGCAGATGTATAACACTTGAGGAATAACTTCACAATCTGAGTTGGAGCTCCTCGTCAGATCCTAACCAAATCGCTCGTACTACAAAAACACGTAGGAGATCGCCTTTTCACCCCTCTTAGATCCGCCGATGTATTTTAAAGAGGAAACATCGAGTAACTTAATTTGCATTCCTGGGGAAGGGGAGTCGTTGTTTACGACAGCACAGACCCAAAAGGAAAACAGTCGATGTAAAGTACTGAGAAAAACTCTCAGGATTGAAATATGACTGATTTCTCAGTTTTAGCCACAAGATCTTATTTGTTTGATTTTCGGGTTAATTTGGTTTATCGTGATCAGGATCATTCTTCTGTTCTCATATTATGTAAATCTGCCTATATTTGTTAATCATTAACTGTACGTTAATGTTAAGAGTGGCTTAATTATATACAGCTAATTTTTATTTTGGTTTTGATGTCAATATTGTGAGTAGTAATAACCGTTTTTCTTTCTCGGATCCACCACAAGATTCGAATGCAATTGCTAAGAGGGTGGGTTGCCTTAAAATCGCGCATAAATCCGATAAGTATGCTGCAGTGCTTGAAATATATAGTAAATGAAATAATTAATCTACTCGGTTTTCATATAAGGATATAAAGCGGATATGTAGAAAAAATCAAGTAAAACTCGACAGACATTAAAAGGAAAAAATCGTTTTAAGAGAGCGAAATAGTATCTGTTCGCATAATGGCCTTCCTCCGAGCACACGTTCTTTGATAAATAGAGAAACTTTTTTACTAAACCTAAGTCTGCCACAATAATTAGAAGAGAGCAAAGTGTGTTTCTATCGTTTAGAAGGAAGTAAGCTTAACCGAAAACAAATAATCCCTTCATAATGTATGCAAATTATGTTATTACTTTAGGATAGACTACTCTCTCATACGCCAATAAGAGGAAACTAATACGACAGAAAAAGAATGCCGCTGAGTTATGATGTGAAAAGAAGTTTGTCATAAACGCAGGGGTCATGGCGATGAGGAACATTGGACATACGAATTTCTAGCCCACTCGCAGAACAGTAATGTTTCATAAGGCGTGATTGCAAATAATTTAAGTACTACATTTCTGTCCAAAAAAAGCAGAGGTTTCATCGTGAAGGGACAGTTGACACTTCTTCGAAAGTCGAATGATGAACATCATCGAGTCAAAAATGGATAATGTATAGCCATATTGACCATCCTCTCTCTGGACTTTGGAGTCTATTCTATTGATCCGCAATACCACGGATGACAACGGGTAAAATTAACAGGTGTGCGAGAAATATTTCTAACGAATTAAAGTTTGAGTACTCCAAAGGTTACGGCATGCTCATGATTGAAGGTATAGTTACCTTGTGATAAACAGTCGATTCATTGAGACAACGAATCGATAGTCGCTAGACAACGATGCATAACATGTAAGTTGACAATGTAAATTTATTTAGATTCATATTTTATTTATTATATTATTTATACTTATTTATCACCTGATGATGATACCATGCATCGAAACGCGGGTCGTATGTGTCGTTATTTATTGTAGAACAGTATAAATAAATTAACTTTGTCAACTTCCTTTGGTTGTCGAGGAATGCCAACAGGCTAAAGGCAGCACTATTGATACGGGTCATTAAAATTGCAAGAAAACTATCAATTTAGCGTGAGGAAAGTTATCACGAAACGGATTATTTTCAAAACAACCTACGTCACGTACCACGAAAAATAAAGTCATTAATAAACGAAATATGATTCAGAAACCAAAGTGCAACTTCGACTCAAGGAAAACAATTTCTATTTTCTCACGACACAAAAGTCTTACAACTGAAGGCATGAAAAAGAAGGCCGAAGCTCTGAAAACTTGGGTGAGGATGGAGAAGCCGCGAGTGGCTGTGTTGTCTACGAACGGGCTGAAGGAAAAGAATAAAGAGCAGTTGATAGGAGGCAGCATTTTTGTCAGCGGAAGGAGTAAAGTAGGGGAAGAGATGAAAAATGAGGAAACAGGATTACGGGCGGATATGTCAGAGGAGAGAACAAAAGAGGATGCGGCGCGCGCAAACATTCTCTTCCATTATGCGGCGAACATGTGGCTTCGCACATCAAAACGAAAACAGATGACAACGCGCGGGCGCACCCGACAGCTTCCTCATCAACAGCATTAGCTAAGCCTTATTTTAAGAGAAATGAGAGCGATTATTCCCTCCGAAAGAAAGAATGCTGAATCAATAAGTGCAGCCGAGGGACTTCATGATGTATGTACCTTGTACAATTTCATATTTTTAGTCATTTCACTGTAAACATAAGAATAAGTACATTACTTATGTGTCTTATTTTATATTTCTTATTCATAACTGAAATTTGATATTTTACTTATAAATTTAATGTATTGCCCATGGGAGGTTTCTTACAGGAAATCCCAGGCCAGGCAATTATGAAGTCCTCCAGAGTTTTCACCTGCCAGAAGGCCAAATTGATTTGAGATGTGATGGAGTATTTTTTGCGACCTCACGCCTGTCTAATGTAATGTCTCCTCTCTGACAATGTAAGCACAAATAAATAAAACAATTGCTCTTTGATGGACTGGCTAAGAAGTGAGAAAAGCAGGAGAGACTGACAAGATTTGAACGAAATATTTTTTTCGTGGTAGAGGAGATGAAATTAATTGCAGTTTCGATCGAATATATTAATCAAAAGAATATTTTTTTAGTTCGTCAGTGAGTGATTTCATATATCTACCAGAACATCTGAATGCAATGAAAATAAATGATAGTGAAAAAACATCACAAATCTGACTCGAACCTCGGTCCTCCGCATGAAAGGCTAGCATTCTTACCACTACATCAGCCCAATCTGATATAGGCTTAAGTGGCTGAAAAGTTCGAAAAGAAAATGAATTATTGATAATAACTAAGGCCCATTTTGACGAACCCTGTTTCACTTTTGAGTATGATGAGCAAAGAAGAGAGAGAAAGCGTATTCGCCCTCTTTAGATGAACGTAAGAATATAAGAAAGCGCTTACCTATTACTCATTACTGATGAAACTAAATAGGCCACTTTATGGGGTCTGAGCTCGGCGAATACATCACTGGACGTGAAGCATCCTCCACGGAGGTGACCTATGAGATCACGGCTGTGCAATAAACGCACCAGTAATTCAATAGTGAAGGCGCGTCGCTAGGTGAGAAGGCTTTGCTCGTTTTTATTGTCTCAAATCAAATATAATTGACGACGGAAATTGAGAGGACAAACTAAACTGAGCAAACGAAATCGCGCACGAATCGTCTACTCATAATGAAGTCCCTATTTGTCATCCGTCATTATCACAGCGAATCCGACCCCAATCACGAATTGTATAGTAAATGCACATTTCAAAGTGGATGACTCCCTCGGGTAGTTAAGTTGATGATTACTTATTTTTCTTGCCTCGCAATCGGACGACACGTGCGGGGAAATGACCTGAATATGTCTTTATGTTTACTCTTCCTAATATTTGTTAATGACTTACCGACGGGAATTAAATCAAAAATTCGTTTATTAGCAGATGATTGTATTGTCCACAGGAATATAAAAAGCGAGAACGACCGCATGGAACTTCAAGAGGATTTAACTGTCTTAAATAGCTGGGTTTCGTCTAATAAATTGGAAATTAATACGAATAAATGTAAAGTCATCAGTTCTAATAGAAGTAAATATCAACACGCATATAACCTGGGGGGGGGCGAAGTTTTACTTAGTGAGCATACGGTGAAATACTTAGGTTTAACATTCAGTACGGATTTGAAATGGAACGAACATATAAAGCGAATAATTTTGGAGGCCAAAAAAGCATTAAACTTCATAGTGCGTGCACTTGGGAAATCAAATAAGAAAGTTAAAGAGGCTGCGTACAAATCATTAGTTAGGCCAATCTTGGAATACGGGGAATGCATATGGGACCCGCATGAGGTAGGTCTAAAGGGAAAAATAGAAAAGGTACAGAGAAGAGTAGCAAGATTCGTCCTAGGAAGGCTTGCAAGGCTAGATAGCGTAACTCAGGTGCTAAAAGAATTAGGTTGGGAAAGTTTGGAGGAGCGGAGAGCAAAGAAAATGTTAGCTTTATTGTTTAAGGTATACACAGGAGTGTTTAACTTAGAGAAATTTCCAAATAAAATCAATAAGGCAAAATTTCATGGCAGGAAAGACCACAGACATAAAGTTAAATTAATGAAACAGAGAACAAATATAAGTAAATTCTCCTTTTTAAATCGTACTATTACAGATTGGAATAATTTGTCTGCAGGAGTCTTGGAGCCCTTCCCAAAAATTCATAGGGAATTTATAAAAAGATTAGGTAAAACTATTAATGACGAGTGAGCTTGCTGTTGACGAGTATAGGTGGAGTAGGGGTTTGCCTGGTAGGGTAATGTACGGTGGGGACTTGTCCCCGGGACCGCTACGGTAGCCGTGAAGGCCTACTGGAAACCCTGAAAAAACTTGTATTACGAGGGAAGGGAAGTAGTTGATAAGTTATTTCTAGAATATTGTTTTGAAATAGTAAATGTATACTTTAAGTGTAAAGTTGCAGTTGAGAGTTTTATGAACTGTATTATTGTATTGTTGACACGTTGTAGTTAAGTTATAAATGTAATGAATATATATAATGTATTCAATATGTAATATGTGTTGCCACAGGACGATTAATCCAATTGTAACAGATTTTTGGTAATAATAATAATAAACACCGGGTGACTTAACTATATCAGCTATACTTTGACTATTCGTCCTTTACTTTAAAGAAAAAACCCTCAAGTTCACCGTTCTGCATAACGATTTTTGACTGTTGACAATTTTTGCTTTTTCCTATTTTCGCAGACTTGAAATCCCTTCGTTCCGTGTGAATGCGTGTTACTGCAGCTGACATTTTTTTCCCAAAAAGTTACGCCGGATTTTGAGTTCGAATAGAGTTTCTAATTTCCATTCGGAAACGTGAGGAATATTGTACGGGTAAAGTTATCCATTCTTAACGCTCGTTAAATCTCTAATAAGTACGTATTCCTGTTCGTTTGAGCTCTTCTAATAATTAAAATTCTGTTCTTTTTCAGCGGTCTCTCAGACAAATGGGCTCCTCTAATTACTGATCTGAAAACATAAGTCTACGCAGTGGAATAGAATATTTACGCTGCATTAAAAAACAACATCAACTTTTAATGAATAAATTACCATATCAAACAAGCTCAAATCCCCTGAAATAATAAATTACTTCAAATTAAAATGTCTCCGAATATTCTACAGTGGGTTACTAATTCAGTATTTGTAACATTAATTGTATATATAAGTAACAAACATATGAATGTATGGATATTGAGTCATTTCGAAAAATGTTTAAACATTCTCTAAATTTTCCGATCGCATTTACCATTTTTATCCTTGAATATCGTTTGCAAAATGAAATTATGAGTAATATTTCTCCTGAAATCTTAAAAGATATTTCAATTACGTAAACTTATAGCCACCCTGATACCATCCTTTCTATTTTTGTATGATGCTTTCCTTATAATCAGTAATAGTAGTAATTTCTGGAGGTTCTTCGACAGCTAAAACCATTTCGCACCTGAGTCCCAACCGGAACCGCTTTCACTGAATTCGCAAATAGCTTTCCGGAGGCCTCTTTATGATAGTTAAATCTGAAAATATCTCTGAAACGATTGAACGATATGCCTTTTGAAACAATTTAATGCCAATTTTGGTATCGATTCCTTATACATGCGGGAATGCATTTAACAAATATCAGCAAATACATTTGCCAGTGAAAAGTTAAAAAACTGAAGATAGAGTTCACTTTTAAGAAGCCACCAATAACTAAGCTATATTAATGTGTAACAATTACGTGTGATATGACGGATAAAAGTATCCCAAGAGCTCTTAACCTGTCAAACACCTATGTGGATAAATGAAAGGTTCGACGAAAATCTTTGTTGAGAGTATTTTTTGCGTAGGTAAAGCTCGGCGGAGTCTGACCCAAATATAGAGCTCGTATTTCATATTTCACAAACATCGCGCAACGGCGTTGTGGAGCCATTCCATTCCCATTCCATACAAAGGCACTATATCTGCATTTGAGGTGAACAGGCCAACTGAGAATAGCACAACTCTGCAAATAGTCCCAAAAGGATCGAAGAAACAAAGAAGGATTAAATAAATAATTCACCAGAGATACCAGGCGCAAAGACTTTCGTATCATAGGAATAAAAATAATCGTACAACTTTTTAAATGATCTTGGTTTGCTTCTATAAAATGATAACAACAAATAGTCTTTCAAGTACGGTGTAATGAATGTATAAAGTGGTGCGATGTATGAAGCGGGGCATGAGCGTGACCTAGCCCATTAAATTCAGGTGATTTATTCTTTATTTCCTTTTTCGATTCAGCAATCACTAGTCACTTTTGAATGCAGTGAGAAGTAAACCACTCCAAAATCGTTAAAAAGGGTGGCGAGTACATCAGATCCTCTCGAGACGCATCTTTTCCTAAGTTTTAATACCACCTCCAATTATTCAGTTATCTATGTGTTATTGCCAATACTACTCATTTATTAGTAAATAGTATTTCTAAAAATTATGAAGTTGTTCACATAAATATGATAAACATTATTGAATACCATATGCTTCCTTTAATTGTAAGAGATTACAGGTAATCTTGCATATGTGATTACCGGTAAAAGTGTATGGGACTCTGCTGATGAGTATTGTATAGTGAAGTAGAATAGAGTAGAAGAGTGGAATAGAAAAATCACAGCGAAGGGCGATACGTTTTTAAAAAATTTTTACCACAAATCAGTGAGGATTACTCAAATGCTTCAGAACACAGGTTGGGAATCCCTAGAAGATAAATGATCTAAAGAAAGGCTAAGCTTACTTAATAAGTTCAGTTGTAGTAGATTTTAGAAGATTGTCCGTAATGATGCGTCCCTGCTACATGAACTGTTCGGAAAATCATAGAAATAGATGCTAGAACAAGTCGTTTCAATAATTCATCTAATCCTCGAACAATACGCTAAAGTAATCTATTAGGGAGATAGAGTCATGGTGCGTGCACCCTCTGCCACACGCTAAACGGCTGCTTGCAAGGTGCATACGTAGACGTAAATATAGGCGAAGGAAATTTAACAAATTCTTGTTAGGAAGTAAATACTGGATACAATTTTTATTTTCCAGATAAATGGTACTTTAAGCCATGAGAAGATATCTTCGCGTGGCTTCGCATGCAACAAAAATGAGTTGAGGTTAAGATAAAAGAATTTATTCTCCACGGCAATCATAACCTGACAAAAACGAGGAGAGTACGTTTGGGCGCATAACTTTCAGGCGCAAAAGATACCCTTGGTTCAATGCAAGGAGTTACCGCTAAAAGGCAGTCGAAGAAAATATGATTGTTCACGATTCTTTTATGAAATGGATTTACAGATTCAACTTCAGTCAATCCATTGAAGGCGTAGAGATGCGAAGGAAAAATAGAGTCGATATAGTCAGAAATTTTGTCCTTCAAATAAATACATGATCCTCTAAACCAGTGTTTTTCAGAATCATTTTTACAAACTTCGAAACCGAAAGCCAGATGACTGGTGACAATTACTTCTTGACCAAATTATTCATATCTGACGGTTATTTTTACGACAGTAAAATGTCCATAATGTTCAAAGTTTCCTTCTCAATTTAGAATTACGACATTAAGACTATTTAACAATATTTTAGCACACTGTGAAGTTTTACTAGAAGAGTAAGGGTGCCTGAGAAACAATGGCTGAGAATCCCTGCTGCGCAGAAAATATAGTTTATCAGCAATTTCACTGAGACCTCTCAACTTCAACCTCCTTGGTAAAAGCTTTCCCATGACCTAAATGACCTTTACAGAGCAGTAAAACGTTTCACGCGTACCTTACATTTATTGCTCGTCTGAAACATGAATAAGCTGCAATAACTTGCCCGGAGAAGGTCGCTGAAATTTTATGAAAGGACTCGGCCTATTCCCAAGAAGATTCGGAGGAAAAAAGAAAATTATATTAAAAGCAGTGTTT